>JAIUJO010002920.1:0-15000 GCA_023846275.1 Vanilla planifolia | reverse complement strand
AAGGAGAAGAAAAAGAGGAAGAAGAAGAAGAATTAGTAGAGGATGAACGAAAAGTAGAAGATGGAGAAGAATAAGAAGAAGAAGAAGAAGATGAAGAGGAAGAGGAGGAAGAATAAGAAGATGGAGAAGAAGAAGAACAAGAAGAAAAAGAATAAAAAGAAGTAGAAGATCGCAATGAAGAGAACAAGACGAAGAAGAAGAAGAAGAAGAAGAAAAATATGATGATGATGGTGATGATGAAGAAGAAAAAGAAGAAGAATAAAAAGTAGATATTGAAGAAGAAGAGGAACAAGAAGTGGAAGAAGAAGAAGGAGAAGAAAAGGAAGAAGTGAAAGAAGAAGAAGAAGAGAAAGACGAAGAAACAGAAGTAGATGCAGAAAAAGTAGGACAAGAAGAAGAAGAAGAAGAAGAAAAGGATGAATGGGAAGAAGAAGTGGAAGACCAAGAAGACGGGGGAGGAGAACAAGAAGAAGAAGAAGAAGAAGAAGTGGAAGAAGAAGAAAAAAATAAAAAGAAGTAGAAGGTCACAAAGAAGACTATGAAGATGAGGAAGAAGAAGAGGAAGATGAAGAAAGAGACGAAGAAGAACAAGCAGAAGAAGAAGATTAAGAAGAAGAAGAAGAAGAAGAAAATGGAGAAGGAGAAGAGGAAGGAGAAGGAGAAGAAGAAGAAGAAGAAGAAGAAGAAGAAGTAGAAGAAGAAAGGGAAGATGAATAATAAAAATAATAATAAGAATTGAAGTAACAGAAGAAGAAAAAGAAGAAGAAGAAGAAGAAGAAGAAGAAGAAGAAGAAAAAGAAGGAGAAGAAGAAGAAGAAGAAGAAGAGGAAGAAGCAAAAGAAGAAGAAGAAGAAGAAGAAGAGGAAGAAGCAAAAGAAGAAGAAGAGGAAGTGGAGCAAGGAGAAAAACAAGGAGGAGGAGGAGAAGAAGGAAGAAGAAGACGAAGTAGGGCAAGAAAAAGAAGAAGGAGAAGATGATGAAAAATGAGAAGAAGTTGAGCAAGATAAAGAACAAGAAGAATAGGAAAAAGTAGTAAAAGATAAATAGAAAGAAGAAGGAGAAGAAGAAGAAGAAGAAGAAGGAGAAGAATAAGAAGAAGAAGAAGAAGAATTGGAAGGTGAAGAAGTAGAAGAAGAAGAGGAGGAAGAAGAAGAAGAAGCAGAAGAAGTAGGAGGAGAAGAAGAAGAAGTAGAAGAATAAGAAGTTGATGAAGATGAGGAAGAAGAAGAAGAAGAAGAAGACAAAGTAGAGGTAGAAGAAGAAGGAGGAGAAGAAGAACCAAAAGGTGAAGAAGAAGAAGAAGAAGAAGTAGAAGTAGTAGTAGTAGTAGTAGAAGAAGAAGAAGTAAAAGGAAGAGGAGAAAAAGAAGAATTAGAAGAAGGGGAAGAAGAAAAAGGAGAAGATGGAGGAGAAGGTGAAGAAGGAAAAACCAAGGAAAAGGAACAAGAAGAAGAAGAAGGAGAAGAAGTGGAAGAAGAAGAAGAAGAAGAAGAGGATGAAGAAGGTTAAAGAGAAGAAGAAGAAGAACAACTAGAACAAGAAGAAGAAGGAGAAGAAGAAGAAGGCAAAGAAGAAGAAGAACAAGAAGATGAAGAAGGAAAAGGAGAAGTAGGAGACAGAGAAGAAGAAGAGGAAGATGATGATAAAGAAGAAAAAGAAAAAGAAGTAGAAGAAGAAGAGGAAGAAGAAGAATATTACTAATATGAAGACCATGTTTATGATGATGACAATAATGATGAAGAAGAATAACAAGGAGAAGAAAAAGTATAAGAAGAAGAAGAAGAGATAATAGTACAAAGGAAAGAAAAAGAAAAAGAAGAAGAAGAAGGAGGAGGGGATGAGGGAAAAAAGAGAGAAGAAGAAGAACAAGAAGAAGAAGAAGAACAAGAAGAAGTAGAGGAAGATGAAGAAGAAAATGAAGAAGAATAAGAAGAAGATGAGAGAGAACAAGAAGAAAAAGATGTTGAAGATAGAGAAGAAGAAGAAGATGATGATGATGAAAAATAAGAAGTAGAAGAAGAGGAAAAAGGAGAAGGAGAAGAGGAAGGAGAATGAGAAGAAAAGGAAGGAGAAGAAGAAGAAAAATAAGAAGAAGGGGAAGTAGAAGAAAAAGAAGAATAATTAAAGGAAGAAGAAGAAGAAGTTGAAGAAGAAGAAGAAGGTAAAAAGAAGAAGATGGAGAAGACGTAGAAAGAAGAAAAAGAAGTAAAAGAAGAAGAAGAAGTAAAAAAAGAACTAGAAGAAGAAGAAGAAGAGAAAGAAGAAGAAGAAGAAGAAGAAGAGTAAGAAAAAGAAGGAGAAGAAGAAAAAGAAGAAGAAGGCAAAGAAGAAGAAGAAGAAGAAGAAGAAGAGGAAGAAGAAGAAGAAGAAAAGAAGAAGAAGAGGAAGAAGAAGAAGAAGGAAAAGATGAAGATGATGATTAAGAAGAAGAAATAAAAGATGAAGAAAAAGATGGAGATGAAGTGGAGGAAGAAGGAGAAAAGCAAGAGAAGGAGCAGAAGATGGTAAAGAAGAAGAAGAAGTTGAAGGAGACAAACAAGAAAAAGGAGGAGAAGAAGAAGAAGAAGAAGAAGAATTAGAATAAGAAAAAGAAGAAGAAGAAGAAGAAGCAAATGAAGAGGAAGGACAAGAAGATGAGGCGGAAGAAGAAGAAGAAGAAGAAGAAGAAGAAAAAGAAGAAGAAGGAGAGAGGAAGAAAAAGAAGAAGAAGAAGAAGAAGAAGTAGAAGGAGAAGAAGAATTAGAAGAAGAAGAAGAAGAAAAAGTGAGTGAAGAAGAAGAAGATGAAGGGGAAGAAGAAGAAGGAGAACAAGATAAAGAAGAAGAAGGCAAAGAAGAACAAGAAGAACAAGAAGAAGAAGAGGAAGTTGAAGAAGTAGAAGAAGAATAATAATAACAATAATAATAATAATAATAATAAGAAAAGGAAGCACGAGAAGAAGGAGAAGAAGAAGAAGAAGAAGAAGAAGAAGAAGAAGTAGAAGAGGAAGAAGTTGAAGAAGTAGAAGAAGAAGAAGGAGAACAAAAAGAAGAGAAAGAACAAGGATAATAAGAAGAAGAACAAGAAGGAAAAGTAGAGGAAGAAGAAGAAGAAGAAGAAGGAGATGGAGAAGAAGAAGAAGAAGAAGAAGAAGAAGAAAATGGAAAGAAGAAGAAGAAGTAAAAGAAGAAGAAGAAGTTTGACAAGAAGAAGGGGAAGAAGAAGTAGATGAAGAAGAGGAAAAAGAAGAAGAAAAAGAAGAGGAAGAAGAAGAAGAAAAACAAAAAGCACAAGAAGAAGAAGAAGAAGAAGAAGAAGACCAGAAAGAAGAATAACAAAGAGAAGAAGGAAAAGTGGAAGAAGATAAGGAGGAAGAAGCACGACGATGAAGAAGAAAAGGACAAGAAGTGAAGAACAATAAGAGGAAGAAGAAGAAGAACAAGAAGTAGAGGAGCTAGATGAAGAAGAAGACGAAGATGATGATGAGGAAGAAGAAGAAGAATTAAAAGAAGAAGAAGAAGAAGAAGAAAAATAAGAAGAAGAAGAAGAAGAGGAAATTTAAACAGTAGTAGAGGAAGAAGAAGAAAATGAGAATGTGGAGAACAAGAAAAAGAAGATGAAGAATAAGGTGACAAAGAAGAAAGACGAGTTGAAGATATAGGAGGAGGAGGAGGAGGAGGAGAAGAAGAAGAAGATGAAGAGGAAGAAGAAGATGAAGAAGAGGGAGAAGGATGCGAAGAAAAAGAAGAAGGAGAAGAAAAGGAATAATAATAATAAAATTAATAATAATAATTACAAGAAAAGGAAGAAGAAGAAGAAGAAGAAGATTAAGAAGATGTAGAAGAAGAAGATGAAGATGAGGAGGAAGAAGAAGAAGAAGAAGAAGAAGAAAAGAAGAAGGCAAAGATGAAACAGAAGAAGTAGAAGAAGTAGAAGATGAAGTGGAAGTTGAGGAAGAAGGAGAAGAAGAAAAGAAGAATAAGAAGTAGAGGAAGAAGAAAAAGGAGAAGAAGAAGATGACAAAGAGGATGGGGAAGAAGAAAAGAATAAAAAGATAAAGAAAAATAAGAGGGAGAAAAAGAGGAAGAAGAAGAAGAACAAAAGGAGAAGAAGAAGAAGAAGAAGAAGAAGAAGAAGAAGTAGAAGAAGTGGAATTAGAAGAACAAGAAGTAGTAGTAGAAGAGAAGAAGAACAAGAAGAAGAAGAAGAAGAAGGAGAAGAAGGAGAAGAAAAAGAGGTACAAGGAGTAGTAGTAGTAGATGAAGAAGAGGAAGAAAAAGAAGAACAACATGGAGAAGAAGAAGACGAAGAAGAAGAAGAATAAAAGGAAGAGAATAAAAGGAACAAGAAGACCAAGATGATGAAGAAGAAGAAGTAGAAGTAAAGAAGATGTTGAAGAAGAGAAGAAGTAGATGAATAAGAAGAAGAAGAAGAAGGAGAAGAAGAAAAAGAAGAAGAAGAAGAGGGGGAAGAACAAGAATAACAATGATATAAAAAAAAAGTAGAAAGAGAAGAAGAAGAAGAAGAAAAAGAACAAGAAAAAGAAGAAGGAGAAGAAGAAGAAAAAGAATAAGAAGAAGAAGAGGAAGAAGAAGAAGAAGAAGAAGATGAAGAAGAAGAAGATAAAGAAGTAGAAGAAGAAGAAGAAGAAGTAGAAGAAGAGGAGGAAGAAAAAGAACAAAAAGAAGAAAAAGGAGAAGAAAAAGAGGAAGAAGAAGAAAAAGAAGAAGAAGAGGTAGTAGTTTAAGAGAAAGAAAAAAAAAATAAGAAGAAGGAGGAGGACAGGATGAGGAAATAGAAGGAGAAGAAGAAGTGAAAAAAGATGTAGAACAAGAAGAAGAAATAAAGGAAGAAGAAGAAGAAGAAGAAGAGGTAAGAGAAGTAGAAGAAGAAGAAGAAGAAGAGGAAGTAAAAGAAGAAGTCGAGGAAAAAGAAAAAGAGGACGAAGAAGAAGAAGAAGAACAGTAAGAAGAAGAAGAAGAAGAAGAAGAAGGAGAAGGAGAAGAAGAAGAATAAGAAGAAGAAGAAGAAGAAGAAGAAGAAGAATAACAAGAAGAAGTAGAAGAAGAAGTAGAAGAAGAGGAGGGAGAAGAAGAAGGAGAAGAGGAAGAAGAAGAAGAAGAAGTGGAGGAAGAAGAAGAAGGAGAAGAAGAAGAAGAAAAGAAAAAGGAAAAGAAAAAGAACAACAAGAAGGAGAAGTAGACGAAGAATAAGAAGAAGAAGGGGAAGGAGAAGTAGAAGAAGAAGAAGAGAAACGAAAAGGAGAAGAAGGAGAAGAAGAGGTTGGACAGCAAGAAGAGGAAGAAGAAGAAGTTGAAAAACAAGAAGGGAAGAAGAAGAAGAAGGAGACGAACAAGATGTTTAAAAAGAAGAAGAAGAAGAAGAAGGGGAAGAAGGAGAAGAAGAAGAAAAAGAGCAAGAAGAAAAGGAAGAAGAAGAAGAGGTAGATGAAAAACAAAGAGAAGGAGTCGAAGCAGAAAAAGAAGGAAAAGGAGAAGAAAAGAAGAAAAAAGGCAAGAAGATGGAGATGAAGAAGAGGAAGAAGAGAAAGAAGATGAAGAAAAAGTAGAGGACAAGGAAGTTGAAGAAGAAGAAGAAGAAGAAGAAGTGGAAGGAGAAGTAGCTGAAGAAGAAGAATTAGACGAAGATGAAGAAGAAGAAGAAGAAGATAAAGAAGAAGAAGGAGATGAAGAAGAACAAGAACAAGAATGAGAATAATAAGAAAAAGAAGAAGAAAAAGAAGAGGAAGAACAAGAAGAAGTAGAAGGAGAGAAGTAGAGGATAAAGGAGAAGAAGAGGAAGAAGAAGAAGATTATGATGATGAAGACAAGGAAGAAGAAGAACAAGAAAAAGATGAAGATGAAGCAAAAGGGAGAAGAAGAACTAGAAAGGAAGAAGAAGAAGAAAGAAGAAGAAGAAGAAGGAAAAGGAGAAGAAGAAGGAGAAGGAGAAGAAGAAGAACAAGATGATGATAAAGAAGAAGAAGAAGAAGAGGAAGAAGAACTGCAAAAATAGAAGAAGGAGAACAAGAACAAGAAGAAGAAAAAGAAAAAAAGAAGTTGGGGAAGAAGAAGAATAATGAGAAGAAGAAGAAGAATGACAAAGAGTGGACGAAGAAGAAGAAGAAGAAGAAGAGGAAGAAGAAAAAGTAGTAGAGGAAGGAAAAAGGAAAAGAAGAAGAAGAAGAAGAAGAAGAAGAAGAGGATGATGAAGAAGAAGAAGATGAAGAAGAAGGAAACGAAGGAGAAGAAGAAGAGGAAAAAAATGAAGAAGATGAAGAAGAAGAAGAATAAGAAGAAGAAGAAAAAAAAAAGAAGAAATAGAAGATTAAGAAGAAGAAGCAGAAGTTTGTAGTAATAATAGTCGAAGGAGAAGAAGAAGAAGAAGAAAAAAAGAAGAAAAGGAAGTAGAAAGAAGAAGAAGAAGAAGTTGGAGAAAAGGAATTGGAAGAAGAAGAAGAGGATGAAGTAGAACAAGAAGGTGAAGAAGAAGAAGAAGAGGAAGAAGAGGAAGGAAAAGAAGAAGAAGAAGAAGAAGATGAAGTAGAGGAAGAAGAAGAAGAACAAGAAGAAGAAGAATTTGAAGTAGTTGAAGAAAAAGAAGAAAAACAGAAGAAGGAGAAGAACAACAAGTAGACAGAGAAGAAAAAGAAGGAGAGGGAAAAGAAAAAGAAGGAGATGAAGAAGAAGAAGAAGAAGAAGTAAAAGAAAAAGAAGAAGAAGAAGAAGAAGAAGAGGAAGAAGAAAAAGTAGAAAACAAAGGCAAAGAAGGAGACAAAGAAGAAGAAGAAAAAGTAGAAGAAGATGGAGAAGAAGAAGAAGAAGAAGAAGAAGAAGAAGAAGAAGGATAAGTAGAAGAAAAAAGGTGAAGAAGAAGATGAGGACAAAGAAGAAAAAGAAGTGGAAGAAAAAAACGAAGAAGAACAGGAAGAAGAAGAAGGAGAGAAGAAGAAGAAAAAGTAGAAGATGATGATAGAGAAGAAGAAAAAGAAGAAGAGCAAGAAGAAAATGAAGAAGAGGAAGGAGGAGAAGAAGAAGAGGAAGAATAAGTAGGAGTAAAAAAAGGAGAAGAAGGAGAAGAAGTAGAAGAAGGAGAAGGAGAATAAAAAGAAGAAGAAATAGAAGAAGAAGAAGAAGAAGAAGAAGAGGAAGAAGAAGAAGAAGAAGGAGAAGAAGAAGAACAAGAACAAGAAAGAGAAGACGATGAACAAGAAGAAGAAGATGAAAAAGAAGTTGAAGAAGAAGAAGAAGAAGAAAAGATGAAGTAGAAGAAGTAGAAGAAGAAGAAGAAGAAGAAAAAGAAGATGTTGAAGATGATGATGATGATGGAGAAGAACTAGAAGAAGGAGAAAAAAAGGCAAAAAAAGAAGAAGCTGTTGAGGGAAAAGAGGGGGAAGAAGAAGAAGAAGAAGCAGAAGTAGAGTAAGAAGAAGAAGAAGAAAAAGAACAAGAAGAAGAGGAAAGAGAAGAAGAAGAAGAAGAAAAAGAATTACAAGAATAATAAGAAGAATAAGAAGAGGAAATATGTAAAGTTGAAGAAGAAGAAGAAGAGGAATGGAAAGGAGAAGAAAAAGAAAAAGAAGAAGTAGAAAAAGAAGGAGGGGAGCTGAAGAAGAAGGAAAAGAAGAAGAAAATAGAGAGGAAGAAGAGGGAAGAAGAAGAACAAGAGAAGAAGAAGAAGAAAAAGAAGAAGAAGAAGAAGAAAAAGAAGAAGAAGAATATGAAGAGGGGAAGGAAGAAGAAGAAGAGAAGAAGGCAAAGAAGTGGAAGGAGAAAAAGAAGAAGAAGAAGAAATTGAACAAGAGGAGGAGGAAGAATACGCAGCAGGAGAAGGAGAAGTAGAAGAAAAAGAATAATAGGCATGAGATGAAGAAGAAGAGAAAGAAGAAGAAGTAGACGAAGATGAACAAAGGGAAGTAGAAGAAGAAGAGGAAGAGAAGAAGAAGAAGAAGAAGAAGAAGAAGAAGATGAAGAAGAAGAAGAAGAAGAAGGGGAAAGAGAAGAGCAAGGAGAAGAAGAAGAAGAAGAGGAAGAAGTAGAAGGAGACAAAGAAGGAGAAGAAGAAGAAGAAGAAGAAGAAGAAGTAGAAGAAGAACAAGAACAAGAATAAGAACAAGAAGAAAAGAAGAAGTAGTAGTAGTTGTACAAGTAGAAAAAGAAGAAGAAGAAGAAGAAGAAGAAGAAGAAAAGAAGTCGAAAAAACAAGGACATGATGAAGAGAAAGAGGAAAGAGAAGAAAAAGAAGGAGAAGATGAAGGAAAAGTAGAAGATGAAAAAGAAAAAAAGAACAAGAAGAAGTAGATGAAGAGGAAGAAGAAGGCGAAGGAGAAGATTAACAAGAAGAAGAAGATGATGATGATCAAAAAGATAAAGTAGAAAAGAGAAGAAGGAGAAGAAAAAGAAGAAGAAGAAGAAGAAGAATAAGAAGAAGAAGATGACGACGACGATGATGATGCTGATGAAAAAGAAGAAGAAAAAGAACAAGAAGTAGAAGTTTCAAAAGAAGAAGAAGAATTGGAATAAGAAGAGAAAAAGAAGAAGAAGAAGAAGAAGAAGTTGAGGAAATATAAAAAGAAGAGAAGAAGAAGAAGAAGAAGGAGAAGAAGGAGAAGAATAAGAAGAAGAAGGAGGAGAAGAAGAAGAAGAAGAAGAAGATGGAGAAGATGTAGAAGAAGGAAAAGGATAAGAAGACGAAGAAGGAAAGAAGAAGATGGAGAACTTGTAGAAGAAGGAAAAGGATAAGAAGAAGAAGAAGGAAAAGAAGAAGAAGAAGAAGAGGAGGAAGAAATAAGAAGGAGAAGAAGGAGAAATGGAAGAAGAAGGAGAAGGAGAAGAAGAAGGAGAAGAAGTAGAAGAAGAAAAGGAAGAAGAAGAAGAAGGCGAAGGAGAAGACAAAGAAGAAGAAGAAGAAGAAGAAGAAGAAGAAAAAGAGAAAGTAGAAGAAGGAAAAGAAGGAGAAGAAGAAGAACAATAAGAAGTAGAAGAAGAAGAAGAAGAAGATGAAGAAGAATATGATGATGAAGAAAATGAAGATGAAGAACAAGAAGTACAAATTTGGGAAGAAGAAGAAGAAGAATTGTAAGAAGAAAAAGAAGAAGAAGAAGAAGAGGAAGAAGAAGAAGTTGAGGAAATATAAAAAGAAAAGAAGAAGAAGGAGAGGAAGAATGAGGAGAAGAAGAAGGAGAAGAAGAAGACGTGCTAGATGATGAGGGGGAAGAAGAAGAAGAAGAAGATGAAAAAGATGGTAAAGAGCAAAAAGAAGAAGAAGAAGAAGAAGAAAAAGGGAGGGAAGAAGAAAAAGACAAGGAAGAAGAACTAGTAGAAGAAAAAGAAGAAAAAAAACTAAAAGAAAAATTAGAAGAAGAAGAGGAGGAGAAAGAAGATGATGATGAGGAAGAAGAAGAAGTAGAGGAAGAGAAGAAGAAAAAGAAGAAAAAGAACTAGAAGAAGAAAAGAGAAGAAGAAGAAGCAGAAGAAGATGGAGAAGAGGAAACAAGGAGAAGAAAAAGAAGGAAAAAAGTAGAAGAAGAAGAAGAAGAAGAAGAACAAGGAGTAGATAAAGAAGTTGTTGATCAAGAAAAAGTAGTAGAAGAAGAGGAAGAAAAAAATGAGCAGGAAGAAGAAGGGGAAGAAAAAGAAGAAGAAGAAGAAGATGATGATGAAGAAAAGAAAGAGAATAAGAAGAAGAAGGAGAAGAAGAAGAACAACAACAACAACAAAAACAAGAAGAAGAAGAGGAGGAAGAAGAAGAGGAAAAATTAATATGGAGAAGAAGAAGAAGAAGGAAAAGATGTTGTAGAATAAGTAGAAGAAGAAAATGATGATGATGATGATGAAGAAGTAGAAGAAAAAGAAGAAGAAGAAAGAGGAGGTGGAAAAGAACTAGTAGTAGCAGTAGAAGAAGAAGAAAAATAAGGGGAAAAAGAAAAAAAACGTTGATGAAAGAGAGGGAGAAGAAGAAGAAGAAGAAGAGAAGAAGAAGAGAGTAAGAAAAGAAAAAAGAAAAAAGAAGAAGAAAGGAAAAGAGAAGGAGAAGAAGAAGAGGAAGAAGAGGAAGGTAGTAGTAGAAGAAGAAGATAAGAAGAAGAAGAAGAAGAAAAGAAAAAGAATTAGAACAATGATAGAAGAAGAAGAAGAGGAAATATAAAAAGAAGAAGAAGAAGTAGAGGAAGAAGAAGAAGAAAAAGAAGAAGAAGATGAAGGGGAAGGAGAAGAAAAAGAAGAAGCAGAAAAAGGAGGGTGAGGCAAAGAAGAAGAAAACGAAGATGAAAATGGAGAAGAAGAAGAGGAAGAAGAGGAAGAAGAGGAAGAAGAAGAAGAAGATGATGATGAAGATGATGAAGAAGAAGAAGAAGAAGAAGAAGAAGAATAAGAAGAAGAAGTGGAAGAAGAAGATGTTGAAGAATATGATGAAGAAGAAAGCAAACCAGAAGAAGAAGAAGAAGTTGAAGAAGAAGGGGAGAAGGAGGAAAAAGTTAAAGTAGGAGATGGAGAAGAAGAAGAACAAGAATAAGAAGAAGGAGAAGAAGATGGAGTAGAAAAAGAAGAAGAAGACGATGCAGACGAAGATGTGGAATAGGAAGAAGAAGAAGAGCGAAGAAGAATATGAAGAAAAGAAGAAAAAGAAGAGGAAGACAAAGAAGAGTAAGAAGAAGAAGAGGAGGATGGAGAAGAAGAAGGAGAAGAAGAAGGAGAAGAAGAAGAAGAAGTAGAAGGAGGGAAAGAAGAAGAAGAAGATGAACAACAACAACAAGGTGGAGACAAAGAAGTTTAAGAAGAAGAAGAAGAACAAGTAGAAGAATAAGAAGAAGAAAAAGAAGAAGTAGAGGAAGAAGAAGAAGAGGAAGAAGAAGAAAAGGAAGACGAAAAAGAAGAAGATGAAGAGAAAGAAGAAGTAGAACCAAAGAACAAGATGAAGGCAAAGAAGAAGAAGAATAAAAAGATAAAGAAGAAGGGGAAGAAGAAGAAGAAGGAGAAGGCAAAGAAGAAGAAGAAGAAGAAGAAGAAGAAGAAGAAGAAGAAGAAGAAGAAGAAGAAAAAGAGCAAAAAGAGAAAGTAGAAGAGGAAAAAGAAGGAAAAGATGAAGAAGAAAGAAGAAGAAGAAGAAGAAGAAGAAGAAGAAGAAGTAGAAGAGGAGGAAAAAGAAGAAGAAGAACAAGAAGTAGAATGGGGGTAGAAGAAGAAGAATCAGAAGAAGAATAAGAAAAGGAAGAAGGAGAAGTAGACAAAATATAGAAAAAGATAATAAGAAGAAGAAGAACAAGAACCAGAAGAAGAACAAGAAGAACAAGAAGTAGAAGAAGAAGAAGAAAAAGAAGTCGAAGAAGAAGAAGAAGAAGACAAAGAAGAAGAGGAAGAAGAAGAAGGAAAAAGAAGAAGGAGAAGAAGAAGAAGTAGAAGAAGAAGAAGAAGATGTTGAAGAGGAAGAACAAGAAGAAGAAGAGGAAGAAGAAAGAGGAGGAGTTGGAGAAGAAGAAGAGGAAGAAGAAGAAGGTTAAAAAGAAAAGAAGAACAAGAAGAAGAAAAAGAAGAACAAGAACAAGAACAAGAAGGACACGAATAAGAAGAGGGAGAAGAAGAAGAAAAAGGAGAAGAAGAGGAGTAAGATGAAGAAGAAGAAGTAGAAGAGGAATAGGAAGAAGAATAACAAGAGGAAGAAGGAGGAGAAGAAGAAGAAGTAGAAAAAGAAAAATTGAAGCAGAAGAAGTAGAAGAAGATGAACAAGAAAAAGAAGAAGAATAAGAAGTAGGAGAAGAGGAAGAAGAAAAAGAAAAAGAAGAAGAAGGCAAAGAAGAAGAAGAGGAAGAAGTAGTAGTAGTACAAGAAGAAGAAGAGGCAGAGGAAATGAAGAAGAAGAAGAGGAAGAGGAAATGAAGAAGAAGAGGAAGGAGAAGAAGAAGAAAGAGAAGAAGAAGAAAAAAAAGTAGAACAATAAGAAGAAAAAGAAGGGGAACTAGAAGAAGGAGAAGGGGAAGAAGAAAAAGAAGGAAAAGAATAAGAAGAAATAGAAGAAGAAAGAAAATTAGAGGAAGAAGAAGAAGAAGGAGATGGACAAGAAGAAGAAGTAAAGAATGAAGATGACGGAGAAGAAGAGGAAGGGGAAGAAGAAGAAGAAGAAAATTTGTAGTAGTAGTAGAAGAAGAAGAGAAGAAGAAGAAAAAAGAAGAAGGAGAAGAAGAAGGAGAGCAAGAAGAAGAAGAACAAGGAAGAGGAGAGGCAAAGAAGAAGAAGGTGAATAGGAAGAAAAATGAGAAGAAGAGGAAGAAGAAGAATAATAAAAGGAAGAGGAAGAAATGAAGAAGAAATTGGGGAAGAAGAAGTAGAAGAAAAAGAAGAGAGAGAACTAGAAGAAGAACAAGAACAAGAAGAAGCAGGAAGTTAAAGAAGAAGAAGGAAAAGAAGAAGGAGATGATGAACAAGAAGAGAAAGAATATGAAAAAGAATAAGAAGAAGAAGAACAAAATGAAGTAGAAGAAGAGGGAGAAGTGGAAGAAGAAGATTAAGATGGAGACGACGATGAAGAAGGAGAACAAGAAGAAGAAGAAGTAGGAAAAGGACAAGGAGGAGAAGAAGAAGAAGAAGAAGAAGAAGAAGAAGAAGAAGAAGATTAAGAAGATGATGAAGAAGAAGAATTGGAAGAAGGAGAAGAGAAAGAAGAAGGAAAAGGTGAAGAAGAAGAACAAGAAGGAGAAGTAGAGGGAGAAGAAGAAGAAGAAGGAGAAGCAGAAGAAGAAGAAGAAGAAGAAGAAGAGAAGGAAGAAGAAGAGGAAGAAGAAGAAGAAGAAGAAGAAGAAGAAGTAATAGTAGAAGAAGAAAAAGAATTCGAAGAAGAAGAAGAAGAAGAAGAAGAAGCAGAAGAAGAAGAAGAAGAAGAAGAAGAGGAAGAATCAGTAGAAGAAGAAGATGAGGAAAAAGAGCAAGAAGAAGAAGAAGAACAAGAACAATAACAAGAAGGAGGAGAGGAAGTAGAAGAATTAGAAAAAAAAAGAAAAAGGACAAAGAGAAAATGGAGAAGGAAAGACAAGTAGACGAGGAAGAAGTAGAGGAAGAAGAAGAAGAAGAAGGAGAGGAAGAAGAAGAAAAGTAGAAGAAGAAGAAGAAGATGAAGATGAAGTGCAAGTAGAAGAAGAAGATGAAGAAGAAGGATTAGATGAAGAAGAGGATGATGAAGAAGAAGAAGAAGAAGAGGAAGAAGAACTAATAGACGAAGAAGAAGGAGAACAAAATGAAAAAAGAAAAGAAAAAGAAGAAGAAGAAGATGAAGAAGAAGAGGAAGAAGGGCATGAAGAAGAATGAGAAAAAGGAGAAGAAGAAGAAAGAAAAAAGAAAAAGAAGATCAAGAACAAGAACAAGAAGAAGAAGAAGAACAAGATGATGTAGAAGAAGAAGAACAACAAGAAGATGTGGAAGAAGAAGAAGAAGAAGAGAAAGTGGAAGAAGAAGGCGAAGAAGAAGGAGAAGAAGGCTAAGAAGTAGAAGAAGAAGAAAAAAAAGGAGAACAAGTGAAAGAGAAATGAGAAGAAATAGGGCAAGAGGAAGTAGAAGAAGAGGAGGAGGACATGGAATGGGAAGAAGGAGAGGAAGGAGATGAAGAACAAGACAAAGAAGAAGAAAAAAATAAAAGGATGAAGAAGAAGAAGCAGAGAAGTAGAGAAAGAAGAAGTAGTTGTAATAGTAGAAGAAGAAGAAGATGAGGAAGAAGAAGAAGATGGAGAAGGAGAAGAAAAAGTGCAAGAAGTAGAAGAAGAAGAAGAAGTGGAAAAAAAAGAAGAAGATCAAGTAGTAGAAGAAGAAGAAGAAGAAGAAGAAGAAGAAGTGGAAGAAAAAGAAGAAGAAGATGGAGAATAAGAAGAAGAAGAAATAGAATAAAAGGATGTAGAAGGAGAAGAAGTAGAGGAAGAAGTGGAAGAAGAAGAATAAGAAGAAGAAAAAGATGATGATGAAGATAAGGAAGAACTAGTAGAAGAAGATGGAGAAGATAGAGAAGAAGAAGAAGAAGTAGAAGAAGATAAAGGAGAAGACGAAGAAGAAGAAGAAGAGGAAGAAGAAGAAGAAGAAGAAGAAAGAGATGATGAAGAAGATGGCGAAGAACAAGAAAAAGGGGAAAGGAGAAGAAGAAGGAGAAGGAGCAGAAGAAGAAGAAGAATTAAAAGAAGAAGAGGAAGAAGGAGAAGAAGAAAAGGAAGAGGAATAACAAGAAGAAGTTGAAGAAGACGAAGAAGAAGAAAAGAAGAAGAAGAACAAGAAAGAAGAAAGAGAAGAAGAAGAAAAAGAAATAGGAGAAGAAGAAGAAGAAGAAGAAGAAGAAGAAGAGGAAGTAATAGTAGTAGAAGAAAGGGAAGAAGAAGAGGAAGTAGACTAAGGAGGAGAAGAAGAAGAAGAAGAAGAAGAAGAAGGAAACAAAGAATAAGAAGGAAAACAAGAAGGAGAAGTAGAAGGAGGAGAAGAAGATGAAGATGAAGTTGATGATGAAGCAGAGAGAGAAGAAGAAGAAGAAGACAAAGGGAACAAAGAATAAGAAGAAAAAGAAGAAAGAGAAGTATAAGAAGAAGGAGGAGAAGAAGATGAAGAAGAAGTTATGATGAAGTAGAGAATAAAGAAGAAGAAGAGGAAGAAGAAGAAGAAGAAGAAGACTAAAAAGAAGAAGAACTAGAAGGTGAAGAAGAAGAAGAAGAAGAAGAAGCAAAAGAAGAAGAAGAGGAAGAAGAAGAAGAAAAAGTAAAAGAAAAAGTGGAAGAGGAAGAAGAAGAAGAAGAAGTAGAAGAAGAGGAAGAAGAAAAATAATAATAATAATAATAATAAGAAGAAAAAGAAGAAGAAGATAGAGAAAATGAAGAGGAATAAGAAGAGAAAGTAGTAACAAAAGAAGAATAAGAAAAAAATAGTAGAAGAAGCGATAGAGGAAGAAGAAGAACATGAAGAAGAAAAAGAAGAATAGGAAAAACAAGACAAAGAAGAAAGTAGATGAAGGTGAAGAAGAAGGAGATGATGAAGAAGAAGAAAGAGATAAAGAAGAAATGGG
>JAIUJO010002711.1:17500-20000 GCA_023846275.1 Vanilla planifolia | reverse complement strand
AATAAGGAGAGAAGTAAGAAGAAAATGAATTAGAAGAAGTAGATGAGAAATTAAAAAAGTTGATTTAGAAGAAGAAGAAGAAGTAGAAGAAGTAGAATAAGAAGAATAAGTAAAAGAAAGAGAAGAAGCAAAAGAAGAAGAGGAGGAAGAAGAAGATGAAGAAGAAGAAGAAGTAGAAGAAGAACTAGAAGAAGAAGAAGAGGAAGAAGAATAAGGAGAAAAATAGGCAAAAGAAGAAGTAGAAGAAGAAGAACAACA
Organism: Vanilla planifolia; assembly: GCA_023846275.1. Lineage (NCBI taxonomy): Eukaryota > Viridiplantae > Streptophyta > Magnoliopsida > Asparagales > Orchidaceae > Vanilla > Vanilla planifolia. The sequence goes on along the minus strand of JAIUJO010002711.1, from coordinate 19,742 downwards.
AGAAAAAGAACAAGAATAAGAAGAAGAGAAGAAGAAGAAGAAGAAGAAGATGATGATGATGAAGAAAAAGAAGAAGAATTAGAAGTAGAAGAAGAAGAAATAGAAGAAGAAGAACAAGAAGAAGGGAAGATGAAGTAGTAGTAGTAGTAGTAGTGGAAGATGAAGAATAAGAAAAAGAATAAGACGAGGAGAAGGAGTAGAAAGAGAAGAAGAAGAAGAGGAAAAAGAAATAGCTGAAGAAGAAGAAGTCAAAAAAGAAGAAGGAGAAGTAGTAGTCGAAGAAGAAGAAGAAGAAGTGAAGAAAAGGAAAAAGAAGAAGTAGAAGAAATAGAAGAAGAAGCAGAAGAGGAAGAAGAAGAAGATGATGAAGAAGAAGTAGAAGAGGATGAAGTAGGAGAAGAAAAAGAAGAAGAAGAAGAAGAAGAAGTAGAAGAAGAAAGAGAGGAAGAAGAAGAAGAAAAAGAAGAAGAAGAAGAGGTGGAAGAAGAGAAAAAAGAAGAAGCAGAAGTAGTAGAAGAAGAAGAAGAAGATGATGATGAAGATGAAGAAGAGGAAGAGGTAGAAGAAAAAGAGATGATGATGAAGATGAAGAAGATGATGAAGAGAAGTTTAACAAGGAGAAAAAGAAGAAGAAGATGAACAAGAAGAAGAAGAAGAACAAGAAGAACAAGAACAAGAAAAAGAAGAGGAAGAAGAGAAGAAGAAGAAGAAGAAGAAGAAGAAGAAGAAGAGGACGACGACAAAGAAGAAGAAGAAGAAGAAGAAGAGGTCTTAGTAGTAGTAGAAGAAGAACAAGAAGAATAAGAAGAAGAAGAAGAAGAAGAAAAAGAAGAGAGGAAGAAGAAGAAGAAGATAAAGAAAAAGAAGAAGAAGAAGATGTAGAAGAAGAGGGCGAAGAAGAAGAAGAAGAAGGAGAAGAAGTTGATGGCAAAGAAGTAGAAAAAGAGGTAGTAGTAGAAGAAGAACAAGAAGAAGAAGAAATTGAAAGAGATGAGGTAGAAGAAGAAGAGGAAGAAGAAGAAGAAGAAGAAGAAGAAAAAGAAGGACAACAAGTAGAAGATGTAAAAAGAGAAGAAGAAGAAGAACAACAACAACAAGAGGAAGAAGAAGAAGAAGAAGAAGAAGAAGAAGAAAAGAAGAAGAACATTATGATGATGAAGAAGAAGAAGAAGGAACAAGAAGAAGTAGAAGAAGAAGAAGAAATAGTAGTTGTAATAGTACTAGTAGTAGTTGTAGTCATAGAAGAAGAAGAAGAAGAAGAAGAGAAGAAGTAGAAGTAGAGGAAGAAGAAGAAGTAGTAGTAGAAGAAGTAATAGAAGAAGAAGAAAGAGAAGAAGAAGGAGAAGAAGAAGTAGTGATAGAAGAAAAAGAAGAGGAAATAGAAGAAGATGAAAAAGAAGAAGAAGAAGATGATGATGAAGAAGAGGACAACGAAGAAGAAGAAGAAAAAGAATTAGAAGAAGAAGAAGAAGAAGAAAAAGAAGAAGAAGAAATAGAAGAAGAAGATGAAGAAGAAGATGAAGAAGACAAAGAAGTAGAAGAAAAAGAAGAAGAAGATGATGAAGAAGAAGAAGAAGAAGAAGAAAAAGAAGAAGAAGGTGAAGAAAATGAAAAAGAAGAAATAGAAGAAGAAGAACAAGAAGAAGAAGAAGAGGAATAATAAGAAGAAGAAGAAGAATAAGAAGAAGGACAAGTAGAAATAATAGAAGAAGAAGAAGAGGAACTTTTAGAAGAAGAACAAGAAGAAGAAGAAGAAGAAAAAGAAGAAGAAGAAAGAGAAGAAGAAGAAAGAGAAGAAGAAGAAGAAGAGGAACAAGTAGAGGAAGAAAAAAATCAAGAAGAAGAAGAAGAAGATGACAAAAAAGATGAAGAAGAAGTAGAAAATGAAAAAGAAGAAGAAGATGAACCAGAATAATTTGAAAAAGAAGAAGAAAATGACGATCACGATGAAGATGAAGAAGATGAGGAAGAATATGATGAAGAAGTAGTTGTGGTAGAAGAAGAAAATGAAGAAGAAGAAGAAGAAGAAGAAGAATAAGAATAAGAATAAGAAAAGTAGAAGAAGAACAACAACTAGAAGAGGACAAAGAAGAAGGAGAAGAAGAAGAAGACAAAGAAGAAGAAGAAGAAGAAGAAGAAGTTGAAGAAGAAGAAAAAAAATAAGAAGAAGAGAAGAAGAAGTTGAAGAAGAAGAAGAAGAAGAAGAAGTAGAATAAGAAGAAGATGAAGAAGAAGAAGAAAA
>JAIUJO010003410.1:15000-22500 GCA_023846275.1 Vanilla planifolia | reverse complement strand
AAGTAGAACTAGAAGAAGAAGATGTTGAAGAAGTGGAAGTGGAAGACATAGAAGAAGAAGAAGAAGAAGAAGACGTAGAAGAAGAAGAAGAAGAAGAAGAAGAAGAAGAAGAAGAAGAAGACGAAGTGGAAGAAGAAGAAAAAGAAGATGAAGAAGAGGAAGAGGAAGAAGAAGTAGAAGAAAAGAAAGAAGAGGTAAAAGAAGAAGAAGAAGAGGAAGAAGAAGAAGGAGAATAATAACAATAATAGTAACAATAATAATAAGAATAAGAAAAAGAAGCTTAAGGAGAGGAAGAATACGAAGAAGATGGAGAAGAAGAAGAAAAAGAAGAAGATGATGACAAAGAAAAAGAAGAAGAAGAAGAAGAAGAAAAGGAAAAAGAGGAAGAAGAGGAAGAAGAGAAAGAGAGGAAGAAGAGAAAGATGGGGAAGAAGTAGCAGGAGGTGAAGAAGAAGAATAATACGAACTAGAAGAAAAAAACAAAGAAGAAGAATAAGAAGAAGAAGAAGATGAAGAAGGAGAAGAAAAAAAAGAAGGAGAAGAAGAATAAGAAGAAGAAGAGGAAAAAGAAGGAGGTGAAGAAGAAGTTGACGAAAAAAGTGAATGAAGAAGAAGAAAATGACAAGAAGAAGGAAGGAAGAAAAAGAAGGAGATGAGGAAGAAGAGGAAGAAGAAGAAGAAGGAGAAGGGGAAGAAGAAGAAGAAGAAGGGGAAGAAGAAGAAAAGTTGACGACAAAGAAGAAGGGGAAGTAGTAGTGGAAGAAGAAGAAGTAGAAGTTTAAGAAGAAGAAGAAGAAGGAGAAGAAGAAGAAGAAGAAGAGGAAGAATTGGAAGAAGAAGAAGACGAAGAAGAAGAACACGAAGAATAAGAATAAGAAGAAGAAGAAGAAAAAGTAGAAGAAGGAGAAGGATAAGAAGACTAAGAAGAAGAAGAAGAAGAAGAAGAAGAGGATAAAGAATAAAAAGTAAAAGAAGATGAAATTTAGGAAGAAAAAAAGGAAGAAAAAAAGAAGAAAATGAAGAAGAAGAAACATAAGACGATGATGAAGAAGAAGAAGAAGTTGAAGAAGTTGAAGGAGAAGAATAAGAGGAAGAAGAAGAAAAAGAAGAAGAAGAAGAAGAAGTAGAAGTAGAAGTAGAAGAAGAAGAAAAGGATGTAGAAGAATAAGAACAAGAAGTAGAAGAAGAGGAAGTGGAGAAAGAAGATGAAGAAGGGGAAGATGAGCAACAACAAGAAGAAGATGACAAAGATAAAGTAGTAGAAGATTAAGAAGAAGAAGAAGAAGAAGATGGAGAAGAAGAAGAAGAAGAAGAAGAAGAAGAAGAAGTTGAAGTGGAAGAAGAAGAAGAAGAAGAAGAAGTCGAAGAAGAGAAGAAGAAGAAGTAGAAGAGGAAGAAGAAGAGGAAGACGAAAAGAAAGCAGTGGAAGACGAAGACCATGAAAAAGCTGAAGCAGAAGAAGATGAAGAAGATGGAGAAAAGAAGAAGATCAAGAAGAACAAGAAGTAAAAGAGAAGAAGAAGAGGAAGAAGAAGAAGAAGAAGAAGAAGATAATGATGATGAAGAAGAAGAAGAATAAGAAGAAGAAGATGAAGAAGAAGAAGAAGAAGAAGAAGAAGAAGAAGAAAAGAAGAAGAAGAAGAAGAAGAAGAAGAAGAAGAAGATGATGATGATGGAGAAGAAGAAGAAGAAAAAGACAAAAAAGATGAAGAAGAGGAGGAAGAAGAAGAAGAAGAAGAAGAAGAAGAAAAAGAAGAAGAAGATGATGATGATGAAATAGAAAAGAAGAGGAAGAAGAGGAACATTAGGAGGAAGAAGATGAAGTAGAAAATTAGAAGAAGAATAACAAGAAGAAGAAGAAGAAAAAGAAGAAGAAGAAGGAGAAAACAAAGAAAAAGAAGAAGAAGAAGAAAACGAAGAAGTAAAAGAAAGACATGGAGAAGAAGTAGAAGGAGAAGAATAAGAATGAGAAGGAGAAGAGGAAGATGATGAACAAGTAGAAAAGAAGAGGAAGAAGAATAAGAGGAAAAGGAGGAAAAAGAAGAAGAAGAAGTAAAAAAAGAAGTAGAAGTCGAAGTAGAAGAAGAAGAAGAAAAAGAAGAAGAAGAAGAAGAAGAAGAAGAAGAAAAGGAAGAAGAAGAAGAAAAAGAAGAGGAAGTAAAAGAAGAAGAGGAAGAAGAAGAAAAAATAGAAGAAGAAGAGAAGAACAAGGGAAAGAAAAAGATGGAGGAGGAGGAGGAGGAGAAGAAGAAGAAGAAGAAGAAGAAGAAGAGTAAGAAGAAGAAGAAGAAGAAGGAAAGATGATGTTGATGATAAAGAAGAAGAAGAAGAAGAAGAAGGAAGAGAGGAAGATGAACATGAAGAAGAAAAAGAAGAGGAGGAAGAAGAAGATGAAGAAAAGGAGGAGAAGAAGAAATGAGAGAGGAGGAGGAAGAAGAAGAAGACAAAGAAGCAGAAGATGAAAAAGTAGAAGACTGAGAAGGAGAATAAGAAGAAGATGAAGAAGCAGAAGAAGAAGACGTAGAAGAAAAAAAAGGGAAGAAGTTGATGAAGAAGAAGAAGAAAAATAAGATGAAAAATAACTTGAAGGAGGAGTAGAAGAAGAAGAAGAAAAAGAAGAAGAAGAAGTGGAAGAAGAAGAAGAAGAAGAAGAAGAAGAAGAAGAATAAGAAGTAGTAGTAGTAGAAAAAGAAGGAGAAGAAGAAGAAGAAGAAGTGGACAAAGAAGAAGATGAAGAGGAAGAGGAAGAGGTGGAGGAGGAAAAAAATAAGAAGAAGAGGAAGAAAAGGATGAAATGAAGAAGAAGAAGAAGAAGAAGAAGAAGAAGAAGAAGGAGAAGAAGAAGGAGAAGAAGAAGGAGAAGATTAGCAAGAAGAAGAAGACGAAAAAGTTGGAGAATAAGAGTATGAAGAAAAAAGAAGAAGTAGAAGATGTAGAAAAAGAAATAGAAGAGGAAGAAGAAGAGCAAGAATAAAAGGAACAAGAAGAGGAAGAGGAAAAAGAAGAAGATGAGGAAGAAGTAGAAGAAGAAGATAAAGAAATAGAAAAAGAAGGCGAAGAAGAAGAAGAAGAAGAAGAAGAAGAAGAAAAAGAAGTAGAAGAAAAAGTACAAGAAGGAGAAGAAGAAGATGATGAAGAAGAAGAAGAAGAAGGCAAAGAAGTAGACGAACAAGAAGATCAAGAAGTAGCAGTAGTAGTAGAAAAGAAGAATAAGAACAAGAAGAAGGAGATGACTAAGAAGAAGAAGAAGAAGAAGAAGAAGAAGAAAAAGAAGTAGAAGAAAAATTACAAGAAGGAGAAGAAGAAGATGATGAAGAAGAAGAAGAAGAAGGCAAAGAAGTAGACGAACAAGAAGTTCAAGAAGTAGCAGTAGTAGTAGAAAAGAAGAACAAGAACAAGAAGAAGGAGATGACTAAGAAGAAGAAGAAGAAGAAGAAGAAGAAGAAGAGCGAGAAGAAGGTTACGAAGAAGAGGAAGAGGAAGAGGAAGAAGAAGAAGAAGAAGAAGGGCAAGAATGAGAAGAAGAAGAAGAAGAAGAAGAAGCAAAAGAAGAAGAAAAAGAAGAAAAAGAAGAAGATGACGAAGAGGAGGACGAAGAAGTATGGGATGAGTAAGTAAAAGAATGAGGAGGAGAAGAAGAAGTTGAAGAAGAAGAAGAAGAAGTAGAAGAAGAAGAAGAAAAAAAAGAAGCAGAAGAGAAAGAAGAAGAAAAAGAAGAAGAGTAAGAAAAAGAAGGAAAAGAAGAAGAAGAAGAAGTTGAGGAAGAAGAAAAAGTAGAAGAAGAAGCGAATGAAGAGGAAGAAGAAGAAAATGAGGAAGAAGAAGAAGTAGCAGAATAAGAAGATGAAGTAGAAAAAGATGAGGAAGGAGAAGAAGAGGAAGAAGAAGCAGAAGCTGATTAGGAAGAAGAAGTAGAACAAGAAAAAGAATAAGAAGAAGAAGATTAAGAAGAAAAAGAACATTAAGTAAATAAAGAAGAAGTAGAAGAAGAAGAATAAGAAGGAGAAGAAGAAGATAAGGAAGAAGTAGAAGAAATAAAAGGAGAAGAAGATGAAGAAGAAGAAGAGGAGTAAAAGGAAGAACAGGAATAAAAAGAAGAAGAATAAGAAGAAGAGACGAAGAAGGAGAAGAAGGAGAATAAGAAAAAGTCGAAGAAGTTGAACCAGAAGAAGAAGAAGAAGAAGAAGAACAAGAATAAGGACAAGAAGAAGCAGAAGAAGAAGAAGAAGAAGAAGAAGAAGAAGAAGAAGAAGAAGAAGAAGAAGAAGAAGGTAAAGAAAAAGAAGAATACGAAATAAAAGAAAAAGAAGAAAAAGAGGAAGAAGAAGAGGAAGAGGAAGAAGAAGTAAAAGAATAGGAAGGAGAAGAAGGAAAAGCAGGAGAAGAAGTAGAAGTAGAAGATGAAGAAAAAAAAGAAGGACGAGAAGAAGAAGTAGAGGAGAAAGAAGAAGAAGAAGAAGGAGAAGTAGAAGAAGAAGAAAAAGAGGATGAAGAAGAAGAAGCAGAAGAAGAAGAAGAAGAAGAAGAAGAAGAAGAAGAAGAAGAAGAAGAGGAAGAAGACGAAGTACAAGTAGAAGAAGAAGTAGAAGTAGGAGAAGAAAAAGAAGAAGAAGAAGAAGAAGAGGAAGAGCAAGAAGAAGAATAAGAAGCAAATGTAGAAGAAGAAGAAGAAAAAGGGGATGAGAAAGAAGAAGAAGAAGGAGAAGAAGAAGAAGATGGAGAAGGTTAAGAAGAAAAAGACGAAGAAGAGGAGGATGAAGAAGTAGAAGAATAAGAAGAAGAAGAAGAAAAAGACGAAGAAGTAGTAGTAGCAAAAGAAGAAGAAGAAGAAGAAGAAGACGAAGTAGAAAAAGATGAAAAAGAATATGAATAGGAAGATGAAGAAGAAGAAGAAAATGAAGAACAACAAGAAGAAGAAAATAAAGAATGACAGGAAAAAGAAGATAAAAAGAAGAATAAGAGGAAGATGAAGAAGAAATAGAAGGAAAAGAAGAAGGGGAAGAACAAGATGAAGAAGAGGAAGATGGAGAAGTAGAAGGACAAGAGGTGGAAGAAGAAGAACCTGAAGAAGAAGTAGAAGAAGGAGAAAAAGAAGAAGAGGAAAAATAAGAAAAAGTGGAAGAAGAGGAATAAGAAGAATAAGACTAAGAAGAAGAAGAAGAAGAAGAAGAAGAAGAAGAAGAAGGTGAAGAAGATGAAGAAGAAGATGAAGAAGAAGAAGAAGAGGAAGAACAAGAAGAAGAAGAAGAAGAAAAAGGAGGAGAAGGAGGAGGAGGAGGAGGAGGAGGAGGAGGAGGAGAGGAAGATGGAGAAGAAGAAGAAGGTGTGGACAATGAAGAAGTAGAGGAATGCGAAGGCGAAGAAGAAAAAGTTGAAGACGAAGAAGAAGAAGAAGGAGAAGAAGACGAAGAAGAAAAAGAAAAAGGTGAAGAAGAAGAAGAAGAAGAGGAAGATGAAGAAGAGGAAGAGGAAGAAGAAAAAGAAGATAAAGAAGTAGATGAAGAACAAAAAGAAGAAGAAGAAGACTAAGAAGATGAAGATCAAGATGAAGAAGAACTTTAAAGAGGAGAAGAAGAAGAATAATAATAAGAAGATGAAGACGAAGAAGAAGACTTGTTCTTCTTCTCCTCTTTCAAGTTCTTCATCTTCTTCTTCTTCTTATTCTTCTCCTTCTTCTTGTTCTTCATCTCCTTCCTCATCTTCTTTTCCTTCTTTTTCTTCTTCTTCATCTTCTTCTTCCTCTTCTTCTTCTTCTTCTTCTTCTAATTCTTCTTTTTCTCCTTCTTCTACATCTTCTTCTTAGGGTCTTCTTCATTCTCTTCTCCTACAATTTCTTCTTCTTCTTCTTCTTCTTCTTCTTCTAATTCTTCATCTTTTTCTTCTTCTCCCCCTCATTCTTCTACTTCTTCATCCTCCTCTTCTTCATCTTTTTCTTCTTAATCTTCTCCTTCTTCTTCTTCTCCTTCTTCTTATTCTTCTTCCTCTTCCTCTTTTTCTTCTTCTTCTTCTACTTCCGCTCGTTGTTCTTCTTCTTGCTCATCTTCTTCTCCTTCTTCTCTTTCTTCTTCTTCTTTTTCATCTTCTACTTGTACTTCTTTTTCTTACTCTTCTTCTTCTTTTACACTTTCTTCTTCTTCTTTCCCTTCTTCTTAATCTTCTTCTTCTTCTTCTTCCTCTTCTAGTTTTTCTACTTCTTCTTCCTCTTCTTCTACATTTTCTTCTTCTTCTTCCTCTTCTTCTTCTACTTCTTGTTCTTGTTCTTCTTCTTCCTCTTCTTCTTCCGCTTCTTCTTCTACTTCTTCTTCTTCTTCTACTACTTCTACTTCTACTTCTTTTTCTTCTTCTATTTCTTCTACTTCTTCGTCCTCCGTTTCGACTTATTCTTCTTCCTCTTCTTTCTACTTGTTCAACATTTGCTTTTGTCCTTCTCATTCTTGCTCTTCTCATTCTTCTTTTTCTTCTTTTTCTTCATCTACTTTTTCTTTATTTTCTTCTTCTTCTTCTTCTACTTCTTTTGCATCTTCTTTATATTGTTATTCTTCTTCTTCTTCTTCTTTTTCTTATACTGCTTCTTTTTCTTCATCTTCCTCCTACTCATGTTCCTTATGTTCCTCTTCTTCTTCTGTTTCATCTTCTTCTTTGCATTCTTCTTCTTCTTCTTCTTCTTCTTCTACTTTCTATTCTTCTTCATCTTCTTCTCCTTCTTCTTTGTCTTTTTCTTCTTCTCCTTCTCCATGATCATCTTCATCTTCTTTTTCTTCTTCTTACTCTTCTTCTTCTTCTTCTTCTTCTTCTTCTTCTTCTTCCTCTTCTTCTTTTCTTTTACTTCTTGTTTTTCTTGATCTTCTTCATTTTCTCCATCTTCTTCTTCTTCAGGTTTTTCTTGGTCTTTGTCTTCCACTTCATCTTCCTTTTCTTCTTCCTCTTCCTCTTCCTCTTTTACTTTTTCTTCTTCTTCTTCTTCTTTTACTACTACTATTACTACTACTACCACTTCTTCTTATTGTTGTTCTTCTTCTTCTTCCACTTCAATTTCTTCTTCTTCTTCTTCACCTTCTTCTTCTTCTTCTTCTTTTTCTTATTCTTCCTCTTAATCTTTTTCTCCTTCTTCTTATTCTTCTTCTTCTCCTCCTCCTCCTTCTTCTTCTTCTTCTTCTTCTCCACCTCCTCCTTCTTCTTCTTCTTCTTCTTCTACTTCTTCTTCTTCTTCATCCTCTTCTTCTACATCTACTTCTTCTTCAACTTCTTCTTTTCCTTCTTCTTCTTCCTCTTCTACTTTTTCTTTTGCTATGCTTTTTCTTCTTCTTGTTCAATTTCTTCTTCTTATTCTTCTTCTTCTTGCTTCTTTTCTTCATCATTTTCTTCTTCTTCTTTTTCTTCTTCCTCTTCTTTTTCTTCTTCTTACACTTCTTCTTCTTCTTACACTTCTTCTTCTTCTTCTTCTACTTCTTCTTCCTCTCCTTCTTCTTCTTCTCCTTCTACTTCTTCTTCTTCTTCTTC
>JAIUJO010003719.1:0-36359 GCA_023846275.1 Vanilla planifolia | reverse complement strand
CCATGCTTTGCAAGCAGATCAAAGAAAAAAAAGGATTGCATGGTGACAACATTAACTAGGGCTTTTAATTTAATTCTAAGTTTTGTTTAATGGTTCATGGATTAAGCTAAGATGTTAGTTATGTCATATTGCTTTTCATATATTTTTCATCCATAGTTTTGATAATAAAGCACACATTTTGATCATGTTATGTTATCAACTAAATTATGAGTAATGTTAAATATACTCTTAGTGCATCACATCGAATATACATTTCAATACAAAATACATTCATGTGAAGAAAATAGAATAAAGTCTCAGTTCCATCTTTTGCTTAGTTCATCATGTCATGAAACTCTAGTTTAATCATGAATAAGAAAGAAGTAAATATCACATTTAATCTACTTTATCATACATCCTTTCTACTTAGAAAGAATAAGAATTTTACAAGGAATCTTAAATTCCAACAACATATAAAAAGAAAACAATGTTATCTTGTTTAGTTATGAAGGTTAAATTCAATAAAAAAATGCATCCACATGTGGTTTGCCAAATTTTCCTAGCATTTATCAAAAAATCCATGCTTGATGTGTATATGCTTAGTCAACTAACAAGACATAGAATTTAGCATTATTTTCAACTTATTTCATATGTTAATGTCTTGATTACGAGGTGTTTTACATCTTCAATTTGATATTCTATATTCATCTTTCAATATATTTATAACCAAAGCCAATCATGCAACATAAAATCATAGATTATGCTTGCATTCATGGGGAGAATGATAATTGCATGAGAAAGAATTTTAATTAACTCCTTTTTATTACCAAATAGAACTACCTTGGTCTTGAGTAGAAGGAATTTTCTTATTCCGAAGATTCAAGACGAGGAATACCTAGTTGTCAATTTTTTAAGGTTTCATATGCATTTAGCTAAATAATTATTTTTTTATCGTTTATTAGATCTTATTTACATTTTTTGTATGAACTCAAGGGTTAACCTACTAAGAAAAATTATGTAGAGGACATCACCTTAATTAGACCCTCCTTGCTTTCAGGCTTAAGGCCTCTACCTTATTCTTCCTCACATCTTGCATTTATTGTTTCCTTCATTTGTTCTTGATTGACCCCTCCAAATATCCTTTTTATGGCTAGGTTTTATAAAAACCTTAAAATAATATCATTAGGTTTTATACATCCATGCCCAAATCTCTTTAAATGAAAGATTTATTTTAACATGAATTAGTTTTGGTTTTGTGTAGTCATGGCTCAAACTTTTAAACCAACCTCTCTTAATTAACTTCTTTATGGATGGACAATTTCAACTCCTAAAAATTAGGAATCTATGAAACTTTTGGCTAATAAATATATTCATTATTATTCTTCTTTCTCTTATATTTATTCTTTCTTAAATATTTCTAAATATATCACATATATTATCTTTTTTTTAATCCCCTTGTCCTCAACCACCACTCTTAATTTTTAAGAATCTTATTTATACCTTATCATATATTCATAATTAAATAATAATGAAGATAAGATATAAACATAATACTATAAATAAAATTTTAAGCTCATTTTTAAGGATGAAGACAAATCAACTCTCATATGGTGAAACATACATCTTATCATTCAACCATGCTTCTAATTAAAATTCAAATTTTAATTCACAAAATAAAACATACTTTGATCAAATAATTTTGTAATAATTTTTTCATAAATATTAGGTATAATAGTTAGTTTCTTGAGAAAACCATAAGAAGCCCAAATAGGTTGGTTAAGAATTGGTTGAAACCTTGGAATGCCCAGATATACTTGTTGGTAAGAAATCTTAAGATACTCTAGGTGAGATCATGTAATTGACCACAATTTTAGAATCTAGAGCCCAAGGAGAAAATTGATTACCTATAAGGCTCATAAAGTACTATAATGGAATTATTTTATATTATAAGACTTCTTAAATTGTGAAAGTATCAAACTACATGATTAGACTCCCAAATTTGTTTTAATGTCACATGTTTATTAAATATTCTTAAGAGACCTTAGATGTATAGTTTCATGTGAATGGACTCCTTAGAATTTGAGTATTATATTAAATTATTGATATGAGATTATGACTTTTAGGTTAGAACTCACACAAGTATGGATGGAGTGCCAAATTTTTTATGGACACTAGTCATCTAGTTTAGTTGTATTATAAGATCATGTGATTATAGGCATTAAAGGGGTCCTGATAGGTACTAAATATGTTAAGATTTTCAAAGATATCCTTAGAGATTAAAGATTAATGCAATTCTTCTATGATGATATTCCAAGTTAAGATTTAGCTTAGCTTGGTATGTTGAGGTCCCCTTGTTGATATTCTAATTACTTGAACATGTTGCATAGATATATCTTACTCATATCAAATTTTTATGTTACTAATGATTATTTTTTACAACATAACTTGACGTTTCCTTATTAAACTTTCTAGCTTACCCCTTACATTTCAAGTAGGTTTAGAGAGTTAAGAGCTTCCATTAGGGTTTAATTTTGGGATGATAAAGTTAGTGCATCTTCATAATCTTAATGCTTAACACTTCATTTTATTTAGAATAGTTGTAGCAATCATGTTTCCTTTATAATAGTGGAATTTTCACTTATTAAACTTTTACTTGTATCAAACTTTTATTATGATCATTTACATTTGAATCTTCTATATTTTACTTTTATATGATGAGCTTTGGATTTACTTTTTGTATGTAGATTATGATGATACTTAGTGTTACACCTATCAAATAGGCCAACCAAGGTATGACATTCCAATTTTATTTTTTTAATAAAAAATCTAAAAATTTTGAGTGTTTTAGATTGTTGTTAATTATGTTTAATTAGAAAATAACATGATGATAAAAATTGTATGATAAATGAGAAAAGAAAGTTATTTCAAGGCTTAATTTTAAATATTATATAATACATATTTGTTAATTATATAGTACAATCAAGTAGCAACAATAATTGGATGAAAGTATGAATAGGCTATGAAAGTGGTCCTGAGTTGTATAAGTATGACATGGTTATCATATAAGTATGATAATATCATGAGCTTTAAGGTTGGATGCATCTAATGTGGCTAAGGTAGAAAATTGTTATTGATGATACTAGCACAGCACATCATATGGTTCAAACTAAAAATAGAAAAAAAGATGTCTATGGGTGCAAAACTTAGCCAGTGATCATACTAGACCATCACATCATTGTACAAGGATGTTAATGTCAAAAAGAAAGAGTTGGTTCAAGTAATACTGTGATCATATAAGTATAAAAATTAAGAATCATACAAGTATGATAATAAGAGAAGAAAATATCCTAAATCTAGCTAAGCTTTAAGTGAGTTGAGGATCGTATCATACGATTAATGATATTGTATAAATATGATTAGTAAAGATTAGCATAACACAAAATAATAATTAGGTTATGACACAAAAATGTTTGAGTAAGGTATCATACTAGCACAATTTTTTGAATCATACAAATACGATCAATTGGGTGAATAGTTGGTAAAGAGATTTTTAACTCATCATATAATCAAAATATATATTTTGAGTTACTTTTGATCCAAACTATTGAGAATTAATGTGACCTAGATCTAAGGGTTCACAATGACTTTGACATAGCTGATTATAGGAAAAATAAATTAAATGTTAAATTAAACCTTCTAAAGTAAGAACCCTTAAGATAAGTATATGGATAGAGGTATCTTAATTGGTCTAACTAATATCCCTTGATTAAAGAATTGATTGAATGGTTATATAAGGTTTTATGTTGTGGTTAAGGTTAAAAATTTAGCAAAACTTAGCTATGAATTCTTCTAAGGAGTCCTACTAGAGAGAAGCTAAGGAAGTTGAGTAGAGAATAATAAAGAAAAAGATGGATCTCAAGCTAAAACAAGGAAGAAGAAAAAGAATACTTCTTTTGATAAAGCCTTCTACACAATCAAAAGTTAAGTAACCTCATGTCATGCAATTAAATTTAGATATATGCATTGGAGTAAAGAGTGCTTCATTGTTGATGAAGTCGTATACTCTATTTTAGAGTGCTACATGGTTGATGAGGACTCTTATAGGCCTATGGGATAGCCTCATATGACTAGACTTTTTTGTCGGAGAGTACCAAGTATGTGATGAGATAATAGTGCTAGACTTGCACTGAGAATCTCATGTGCTTGGAGGGAATGCTAATTTATTAGTGAATCACTGAGCATCTATTTTGTTATACTCGTGATCATGATGACTTAGAGTCTTACAAGGGCTTGATTGGTATTGGATAGAATCATTGATTATGGTTTCATACTTTGGATTGGTTTAGTAAGCTAAGATATCTCGTGTGATGCCTATAGTGATGGTTATTCTTTAATTGATATATTTATTGCTACACAATTATGTTTATTTAGCATGGCTTGAGGATTGCCTATTAAGCTTGGCTCATCTCCTATATTCTATGTAATTTTAGGGAGTTAAGAGCTAACAAAAGAGTCAAAGTGGGGGACATCAAAGTCAGTACTTATTATAATTATTGTTTTGAGCAATTATGTGTTATAACTATAGATTTTCATTCCTTCATAGTGTTATTCATTATATTTTTTATACATGAACTATATGAGACTTTTTTTGTTGGGCTTGATGTTTGCAATTTATGTCATTCACATATAATAGACTTAGACTTTTGGAAGGCATATGGATTATATAATGAGACATGTATATTTGATTTTGCATATATGTTTTATCATAAGTTACTAGGTTTTCTTTGATACCATGTACAAGATAATGTATATTGGCAGGTTACTTAGTATGGACTAAACCAATTCTTGAGTCAATTTTTTTACCAGTTGGTGCAAGGATATGGTTCATTTTGCATGATACATTATGATGATCAAATTGAGATATTATAACTCCTAATTTGAAGGTCAAGCTCAGGGTGTTTTAAGGTGGCTAGCCAAATACATTGATTAGTGTTGAAGATTGGTTGCACTAAAGAAGAAAAAAAGGTTGCTAAAAAGTTTGGGTGTGATAATTGGCATCATGGATTATGTAAAGATATTATGACAAGTTTGTTGCACTTAGAGATATTTTAAAAAAGAAATATTACTAAAAAAAAGTTAGGTGTAATAGATTTGGAATTAGAGCCTAAGTTAAAGTATAAGACATTCCTAGGATATTAAGTGTAAGCTATTAAAGTGTAGAGAGTAGGTCATAGGATTTCTTAAGTTAGATGTGTTATTTATTGGTTACTTATTTGTTTTAACCTTATTTTCTTATTTGATTCTAATGTGATATTTCTTTGATAGAGATGGTTAGGGCTTATAATGTTGTAATGAGAAGCATAATGGATAGTGATCATATTGTAGGGGAGCTCAAGATAGTCTGACCAGTTAAGGCTGTGACATCTCAGATGCAACTCGAGTCTCAAGGGTTAATGATTTTTTTCAAGGCTTTCATGTAGTTGAGCTCAGAAGGCTTCATGAACATGATAGACCTGTTCATGATAGATGATTTGCTTCCTCATGTTTAGGAGATATTTGATGTTTTGAGGTGCTCAGTCATCGTTAGCCTATGTTTAAGGATATCTAAAATAATGAGGTGCCTTGGGGTGAGTTATGGATACATTCAAAGAATGTTAAGTTTCAGTGATGGTTATGGCCTAAATTCAAAGGGAGCTAACTTACCTTAATTAGAGATAAATTCGAGTTACATACTATTTCTCAAGGTTTACTTATCTGACATATTATGTTTATGAGCTTGTACCTTCTGAGGAGCACCAATGAAAGCAATTATTAAAGAGACCTAGACATTCAATACAATACTAGATACTAGATAAATACTAGACAAAAATATTCAATAAATAAATAAAATAAATAAAAATATTAGATCAAGAAAAATATATTAGATCAAAGTTATAATTAAGTATACAAAAAGAAGATACAAAATAAAGATAAAGAGAAAAAAAAAATGATGAAGACAAGGAAGCCTCCATAATGTTTTTATATTTTTATTTTCAATTTTTTAAATTAAAGTTTAAATTAAAGTATAGTACTTAGTTTTTCCTTTAGTTGAATGCCCGTTGGTGTTCCAAAAGTACCCTTTCAGTTTCCTGAAGATGAAGATGCAGTTTGGGCTGATCTATAGTGCGACTTGTCAGACATATTGGCCATATGGGATTTCCCCATTATCTCCCCGATCTCTCTAAAAACACTTAATGGTTTCTCATTTCACTTGACATCAAGACCTGATAGAGGTAGCCAAGTCAGTTAAGTTGATGGAGCATCGAACAGAGGCACATCGTGAGATTGGATAGAAAAGAAAGTATCCTAAACCTTCAAAGAATAAGAAGACTAGAAATTTCATGGTAGTAAGAGGCATGGTAGTGCCTTGATGTAGTAAGAGGCATGGTAGTGCTAGTCGATTCAAAGAAAATGTTTGCTTTAATTGCCTAAAGCTCAATCACATGACGATCACTTATACTAAGGTACAAAAGAGTATTCAAAGCACTAGATATGTAGAAGATGTTTTAGGAGGATAGTCATAGATCTATATACTCATAAAGGAAAAAGTTATAAAGGCCTCAAATGTTATAGCTAGAATGTGAGCAAGATAATTAGATTAGGGGATCAAAACTTCTAATTGGATCATAAGGTAAGGAGAGGGTGACTAACTAAATACATCTATTGGGGCTTGGGTTTTGTTGCACTTAAGGAATTTGCAAAAATAATATTACTAAAAAGGATGGGTATGACATTCAAGATTAAAATTATAACTAAAATTTAAATTTTTCATAGCATCATATAGGTGCAATAAGTTCATCATATAGATGTGATCATCTACGAACTTAGGATTAAAGTGATAACTTTGTCGTAGAAGATATTAGCCTTGTATGAATATTATATATTTTCTAAGATTTGACTTTGTATTAGCATTTTTTAGTTTAAAACTTTCTTTATATAAGTAGACAATTTGTTTCCTCTCAAAATATATCATTTATAAGCTTAATTGTAGTCAAACATATACAGTTAATGTAACATATTGGTATGACCTTGTCATGATACTATAGCTTGGTCACATGCACAAATCCCTATATAATTATCAAATTTTTCTTTGTGTGCCATTAATGACTACTTCATATAATATGAAGTAAAGTATTATAATTTTATGATTCATGCCTTATCATAAGAAACTAAAATTACTTATGTAAGAAATACATTCATTGTGTCATATGAATACAATACTTATATCGTATGAGTATGATCATTCATTTGTTAAACTTTAATATCGTTAGTCTATTTTAATGTATGACTGTGTCTTATCATTGCACATATATAACACAATCTTATAGGAGACTTGTAATAAAGTTTGATTCAAATTAATTATACTACTATGATAAATTTATCATATGTGTATGATTATTATTTTATGTTTAGTTAAATAAATTATTGCATAAGCATACAATTTTTCATCCTTATATGATCATAATATACAATATCTTTTTGAGAGCTTGGCTCTTGATAAAACTAATTATGGTATGGTGACATTTCACATATTGCATGACATAAAAATAAATTTCTTTATACTTTTATGATAAGTGTGAATGTTTAGTATGATATATATTAAACTTAAATATTTCTTTAAGAATTAGAATCATACAATATGAAGACACTCTTATAACTTATATAATAAGTCATTTTGATATAATAGGGCTTGATATATCATTGGATTATCAGAATGATCTCTATTTATCGTTCTTGTACTAATATGATGACTTTGTTGCATTAATATGATAGGTTGTGAAAACTCATAATATCTATTTGATTTCTCTCAAAATACCATTATTTTCATCCAATTCACCTGCTTAAATAAATAGAGATAGCATATAAGAAGAATAAAGATGATGCAAAAATAGATAAACCTTTTTAAAGATCATGATAAGGAAAAATATTCAAATGCATATATTGTTAAATCTAAAGGTGTAATCATTATGTTGCCTTAATAATGTCATTCTTTGATTGCTCATATTTTAAATTACATCAACTTCATCTTTCTTGGTAATATCTTTTAAATCATTTAGTTTGTGTCATATGGAAGTTACAAGTGTATGACATAATCTTTGTGAGCTTTAATGTGTTAACTATGTTTTATAAATTGTAAAGTTGATATATTTATTCATTTGTAAAGGATCACAATCATCATTATAAAAAATTGCTAACTTTATAGGCTTTATCTTAACTGGCTATGATAAAAGTGAGTGATATATTTATAAAAGCCTAATCAGGTTAACTAGGGTTGGATACAAGAACTGGTTAGGTCAAACCACTTAAAAAATATTTACCACTTTTTGCTTTATTTTGTTTTTATGATTTACTTATTTAACAAATACACAAATAGGTTTAAAAAATAATAAATATTTTCTAATTAAATTTAAGATCAAGTGCGAGTTACAATTGATTCACTTTGTAAATTTGGTAGAGTTAATCAAACAACTTCAATAAAGAAAAAGTTTGGAGTACTATCTATACTTATTTTTGAAATCAAGAGACTTTAAAACTCCATAATTCAACCACTTTTATATTTTTTTCTTGCTTTCAATATAATAAGAGGTATGAAAAGGGGGTTGTATTAAGTTGAAGAAATTCTTAAGTGATGATTCTAACATATTCACTACTATGGATAGACCAACCTTTTTTGAGCAAAAGTGTTTCTCTATATGGAGAGATGCTTTTAAATGTTTTATTATGAAAGTTGGTCATAGCTTATGATTTATGTTTGAATAACCTCATATTATAACTAATGACTCAAGCTATAGTTCCAATATATTGAGACAACTAATGTAAGAGGAATGAACTATCGATATTGTAGCTTGTCTCGACATATTGGAATCAATATAAGTCATCTAACTAGTTGTTTTAAGGTGATGTAAGAGCTAGTTAAACTATATAATAAAAATTGGATCAAATCACCTATTAAATTCAAGAGAGGAGAAAGACAAAGTGAGCCCAAATTATTCTAATGCAAGCTATTCAAATAATGGTACCAAATCTATATTTTTTTAATGACTCTTTCTCATAATCCAATGGTGAATTATGAGATTTCTTTGAAGAATTAGCTCAAGAGCAAAAGATATTAATCAACATGCATGATACTATTAAAAAAACTTATGCTAAACATGAGGAAAAAATAATTGAAATACAAAACAAATTTGACAATCTTAACGACGAGAATATTTAACTGATTAAAATATTGAAGGAGCCCACTTTTATAATTACAAAGTTTAACAAATCAAATATATAGAATGATTCTATCTTGATTGAGCATGTTTATTATATTAATTCTTTGAAAATTGAAAAAAAGTTGTTAAAGGATGACAATGATAAGATGAAAGGAAACGAAGCTTTCAATGATTGAGAAGGAATTGGATGATTTGAAAGAAAAGTTTGTTGGTGTATCTATACATGTTTCTACTTTTTATTTTTACTCTTACTTACATCTTCCTTATCATGCTATGTCACATAATATTATGAAAGTGATATTGCTCATTTGCATGTGTATTTCACTATTACACTTAGATTCAATGGTAATTATAGACTAGATAACCTTATATTTATTTTTATATATCTCATACTTATGCTCCATCCAAATTGTATGTAATTATTATTCTAGACATGACATGTTTCATATGATTGCCCAACTAAGAAGTCCATTAACATGAAAAGAATTAAATATGAATGGATTTCTAAAAGAACTTATGGGAAAAACACTTCCAAAAAATCACATCAATCACACACTACCACTCTTGAATGTAAAAAGCTTTGGGTTACTAAATTTAAAGCATAGGTAGTTTTGTAGGTATGTCTCCATAAAGAAAACCTATGGAGAGAAGCCTTGGTTTTTGAGCTTGCTCGTGGCTCACTTTACAAAAAATGCATATTTAAGATAATATTGGTCCTTATATTAATAATAATATTCATTAGGATTTAATAATATTAATATAGTAATATTAGCCAAATAATGTATAAACTTGAATATGTTGATTCTTGAATGAGTTAGAAAGGATGAGAAAGCCTAGATCAAAATTCTTTTTCTTATTTAATAAAATAAATAGGTAGTGAGGTGTGGTTGTGTATTTGAAGGAATAAGGATCTAGATAAATCTTTGTTTCGTGATATATGAGAATGAATTTATAAGAAAATTGAGAGCTATAATAAATTAGATAAATATGATCACTGCATCATAAAAGACGTCTTATGGCTAACTCAAAGGTTTTTAATTCAAGTATTATTATAGCATTGCATAAGTATTATTGCATTTTAACTTAAATCATCTTGATACGATCTCATCCTTGGACAATCAAGTATTAAGTTTTCATGAGGTTGTGTATATGTACTTATACATTAAGTTATCACACTTAATTGACATATAGCATCCAGAATCATAGTTAGCCATGTGTAATATATTATTGGACTATTATGAATTAGATAAGGAAAGGTAATATCAAACTAAGATAGGTATGAATCTTTTACTGCAATAGTATAATAGTTATCACCTAACATAATGAAGAGAGTTATATCATTTATGATCATTTGATTAGTCATCTAAGGTGATAATCTCAACTAATTACTTTTGTAGTTCCATTCTTGATTATCTTGTATGATATGCTTGTTCATACAAAATAATAAGGAAAAATGTTTGAAGAGGTTTTTATGCCAATCTCTTATTTGATTGGCTACAGGTGGATCTCAATTGAATCACATGCCTCATTTTTAGTAGATTCAATTGCCTTCATGATTTTCTCCATTCACTATTGTATTCTCACCTTGTCATCCATCTCGTAATCATATAATTTTATTCATAAGTTAGATTATAAATTAGGCTTGCCACAATAATATTACTGTATTATCTATTCTAATAATATGGCTAAGAGATCTCAAACCAAGAAGCAAGTGCCCAAGAAGTCACATCCATTAGCTAGCTTTGTTTTAAAGAAGAATTTTTTTGATTGAGTTGACAAGGAGTCATTTGAATAGAAAAAAGAATGCAAGATTAGTATATTAAAATCACTTAATTTAGAGAAAGAATTTAAGGAAGGTGATCCAATTCTATTCAATTTTACTAAGATATGACTTGATGATACACTGCAACAAAGGAGTCTATTCAATGATATATTAAATAGATTTTCTCTGGTTGGCACATTTCCTTTTATTATGTTACTTTCTTTTTTTAATTTGTATAGGTGGTATCACTTACGACTTTATCTCAATGATATATTTTGTTGAATATTGTTATACCCGGTAAAATTTTATGTATTTGATCTTTAATAAATTAATTGTGGCTTGGATGATTTCGAATCGACAGTAGGATGAGCCAGGAACTCAATTGTAGGCTATTGGAATTTCTGAAATCTTTTGGGAATTTTTCGGAGCACCGAGGAATTTTTAATTAATTTTCCCTATTTAATTGGATTTATTAGATTTTTAGAAATTCGAAAATCTAATTAAATTAAACCGGAAATCGTTTTTTTTATCGCGCGTGAACCGGACCAGAACGGTTCAGCGGAGGCGGAGGCGGTTCGCCGGGTGAGTTTGCGTGTGCGTTCTAATAAGCGGATCGGACGGTCGAGATCGGCGGGTGAGATCGAACCGGCTGATCGGGTGCTTACCGTGTCGATAGCGTGTCGACAGCGCGTATTGTGTGCTTACCGTGTGGATAGCGTGTCGACAGCGCGTATCGGGTGCTCACGTGTCGAAAACGTGTTGAACGCGTAACGGGTTCACCGTGTCGGCCCGGGGTATAAAAACCCTCGCGAAGCAGCGAATAGGGTTTTCGTTCGACGGCGATAGCGAGGAAATTCCCGGCGTACGGCGCGTGATTCCGGCGGCCTGGCAAGGGGCTTTTTGTGCCCGGAGATTCACGAGACCGAGGAGAGTTGATTGAGACCAAATTCGTTCGGCGAGGAGCTGCGGCGAGCTGCGGACGAGCTTCACCGTCGCCGGCGTCTTCGAGGTAGGAATTTCAGATATTTAAATTAGATAATTAGCAAATTGAAGCATGTATTAGTTTGCAAATCTCTATCTAAGCATGCGAATGTGATTTTTGAAGCTAATTGTACAAATTATCGAAAATTGCATGTTAGGGTTTTCGGGACGTTAATTTGTTTCGCCGAAATTGGAAAATTACCAAGCATGAGGATTTAAATATGCCACTTTATTCATGTTAATATGATTGTATAATGCTAGAACTATAATTTCGTGAATTGTCAACATGAGGATTAGACGAAACTGCTCGGCGGAAAACTTGATTTAAACCTTAGGAAATTAGCGACATTATTGGAACATTAGGATAGTACGAACATGTTCTCCTTGTTCGCAGTCGCCGGAAATCGACGGAATGATCGTATTGGTCGGCTATTGCGGCGGCTAGGGTTTCGCGGACGACGGGCGAAGGAAGGAGACGAATTAAGGATTAATTAGGGATTAGTTGAATTATTAAGAGAATAATAATAATATTAATCATTAATATTATATATAAGCGTCGGCTGAATTTCGGATTAATAACTGACCGGCGGGGTTTGGTTCAGCATGAAAGCCCGAACCGGTGGCAAGATGCGATTCAGGGGATTCGGCGCGGTATAGTGAATAGCAAAATTTTAAATTCGGGGAATTATTCCGAATTTTGGAAAAAAAAAATGGATAAAATGCAAAATTTGATATTTCAAATTTAGGAAAAATTCGATAATTGAGTTTTAGGAATTATTTACATTTAGAAAATTCAAGGAAAATCAGAAAACTTGGAAATGAGAAATTTCGAAAATTCTAGAGATCAGTGGGTAAAGAACAAATTTCCTGAAGTGGGGAAAAATGTTATCACTGATGACAGTACAGCTGGAAACAGTCAGACAAAGGTATGGTACACGGATGCTACCAGAACAGTCAGTAATTGACAATTGTGTTGCTTTGATGGCAACGGCATGGATTGAGTCAGTTTATTCAGTATTGGCATATTTCATGGATTGGCATATTGGACCGGACTACTATAGACCCTATATGATGTTTTAGGGTAGTTGTGGTAGGTAACTGTGCGGTTCGGACTTAGCTTCCACAGTATACATGTAGACTGGTATACGCCTTGTTGTACCTGGACACATGTTGCCGAATCTTGGAGTTAGAGATTGGCAATGACTGTAGGGGCGTGAGCTTCTATGGAAGTTGTTGGTAGAGGACTCCTTGGGACGGTGGCTGAGTCAATCTCTCCTGGTCCATGTGTGTAGGCCTGCGCGCCTGAGGGTGGCAGGGGTGTCTCGCAGTGGCTAGCCAAGTGTGTAGGCCTGCGCGCCTTAGGGTGGCAGGGGTGTCTCACGTTGGCTAGAGATTATGTGACTGGATCTGTCTGTAGTCTCCAGGAGATTGATTGACGAGAGACACTGCGGTGTCGGGTGCTTAGGCGCCATGCGTGTTTCGAGATGGGCGTTCCCACTGGCATGCTACCTGGAAGCCCAGAGGAGAGCTACTCTGGTGTGACTGGGGGTGACTGTGGTTGGTCGGAGTCTGGGACTGAGAGTGCCTATCCACCATACATTGTTATGCTGTATTCCTATATTTTTGCTATTATCCTTCTCTTGCATGTGAGTTTTACTAGCTGTCTTTCCTACTGGGCGTAGCTCATTCCTGTATTATATATTTTCAGTGGCTCGGCAGACTTAACGCTACCAGATTAGGTGGGATCGTGGTCAGCAGGATTGTGGAGGATATCCGATTTGTAATTGTCTGAGATATTCTGGTTAGTTGATTATTGCTGTTGGATGTATTTAATGAGATTGTTATTCTCATATGTCATGTAATATGTGAGGGAAATTCTGACTTATGTTTCTGGTTGGATAATATTGCACTTGTTGGACTTGGATCTTATTCTTGTATGTAGTTCCATTCACTGTTGTATTTTATTGTTTTGGAGTATGGTGTGTGGAGTGCCATATTTTATCTGAGGATTTTATATATCTTTTTGTTTGATGGTGAGGTCATTACATGACTATGGAACTTAACCATGGGGGTTCAGACTTCTAATAGACCGGTTCTCCTACCCGTAGGGGTTAGGAGTATTGGGTCTAGTAGGAGTAACATTGCGCGAGTCCATCTGTTAATTCAGGAGTCATGAACCTGATTTGACGGTGTACCCGGGAGATGGGATCCACATTGTTAAGGGAAGTAGGTGTGTAATGATGTGTTATATCCTATGTTTTCGTAGGCTACTCAGGTTGGTATGGGACGATCTGAGCTGTCTATATAAAAAAAAAAAAAAAAAAAAAAAAAAAAAAAAAAAAATTTATGCCAAAAATCAGCCTAGGAAAAATGGGGTGTAACAGTAGTGGTATCAGAGCCCTAGGTGTGGATAACGGGGCTAGACGTGTATAGGGGTTCAACCCAAGGTGGGGAGAACTGTTGATTCTTTTGTATACTATAGTAGTCCATATGCCAATTGCCAAATGACGACTCTAATGCCAGATTAATTGTTTTTGACAGTATGGCTGGTACCAGGAGACTTTCCGCTCGTGGAGCAGCTAGAGGCAGACCGGTATCTACTACTCCTACCCCGGAGACGATCCCAGCATTGCCAGTTGAGCCAGCCGTGGATCGTTGGATCGATGCCTTCATGCGGTTGCGTCCGCGGAGCTTCAGTGGGTCGGCTGACCCAGCGGTGGCAGATGACTGGATGGCTCATATGCTTGAGCTATTTGATGCCTTGGGATGTCCATTCGGCAGGAGGGTAGTGCTTGCTGCTCTAGTGTTGGAGGGAGAGGCTGCTACCTGGTGGAGAGGCCAGCGGCGCGCTATGTTTGGGGAGGCCCAGAACAGTGAGATAGCATGGGATGACTTTGTTGAGGCATTCAGGGAGTGCTACATTCCGGCTTCTGCTATGTCTCAGTTCAGGAGGGAACTTATACACCTCAGGCAGGGCCAGATGTCAGTGAACGATTACTTATCGAGGTTCACTTATCTGGCGAGGTACGCCGCAGAGCTGGTACCTTCTGAGGAGCGCAGATGTGAGATGTTCCTGGAGGGACTTCGTCCTATGCTGCAGCGCCAGCTAGTTGTGAGTCGGTTTGCCAGGTTTCGTGACTTGGTGGAGGCTGCGAGATCCGTTGAGCTTATTGACACCCGGATGGAGGCCCAGAGAGAGACTCACAACCAGAGGAAGAAATTCAGAAATGTCCAACAAAACAAAAAGGACAAGAGACACAGAGATCACCGTGGTACTCAGGAGGGCGTGGTCCAGCCACGACCTATCTCTGAGAGACCAGGGCAGCAGACAGGTACCCGGACTGGGGGGATTATCTGCTACCATTGTCGACAGCCCGGACACAAGAAGTGCGACTGCCCAGAGTTGAAGAAACAGAGGATCACAGGACCGGTTGGTTCATCTGGGGGACAGCCCAGAGTGTTTGCACTGACTCGGCAGCAGGCTTCAGAGTCACCAGAGGTGATCACAGGTATGCTTTATTTTGGCAACGTGCAGTGCATGACCTTGTTTGATACTGGTGCATCTCATTCTTTTGTTGCTGAGAGGATCTGGAATCAGACATCAGGATCCAAGGGTTACTTGAAGGAACCCTTATTGGTTAGGCTTCCTGATGGGAAAGAGATTCCCACTGTTCAGAAGATTGACGGATCTATTCTGATTAGTGGACACGAGTTCGTGACAGAGTTGATATGTGTGCCACTAGCAGAGTTCGACATCATTTTGGGAATGGATTGGTTGTGCTACCATGCAGTGGTGCTGGATTGTTGGGAGAAGAAGGTCAGGATCAGAGTGCCTGGTTCGGGGGATGTGATATACTTTGGTCTGAACAGGCAGATTCCCCTGATCTCAGTTCTTCAGGCGGAGAGGTTAGTAAGGGTTGTACTGGTTGGTTGGCCTATGTGACCGATAGCCAAGCCACCACTACCCCTATGTCAGATATTCCAGTGGTGAGAGACTTTCCTATGGTCTTTCCAGAGGAGTTGCCTGGACTTCCACCAGCTAGGGAAGTGGAGTTTTTGATTGATTTAGAGGCAGGAGTAGCTCCTATTGCTAGAGCTCCTTACAGGATGGCTCCAGCCGAGCTAGCAGAGTTGAAGACTCAATTACAGGACTTATTAGACAAGGGACTCATACGCCCCAGTTGTTCACCTTGGGGTGCCCCTGTCTTATTCGTCAAGAAGAAAGATGGTAGTATGAGGCTGTGTGTGGATTATAGGGAATTGAATAAGGTTACTATTCGTAACCGGTACCCGTTACCACGCATCGATGATTTGTTGGATCAGCTTCAGGGAGCAACTGTGTTCTCCAAGATTGATTTACGCTCGGGTTATCACCAGATCCGGATTAGAGATTCTGATGTAACCAAAACAGCATTCCGTACTAGATATGGGCATTACGAGTTCACAGTGTTACCTTTTGGATTGACTAATGCTCCAGCAGTATTTATGAACCTGATGCATCGAGTATTTCGTGCCTTTCTGGATCGGTTTGTGATCATCTTTATAGATGATATATTGATTTATTCCAGAGATAGGGAAACTCATGCAGATCAGTTGAGGACTGTGCTTACAGTGTTGCGGGAGAATGAGCTGTATGCAAAATTCTCCAAGTGTTCCTTTTGACTGGACTCAGTAGCATTCTTGGGACACATTGTCAGTGCAGAGGGCGTGGCTGTTGATCCTAGCAAGATACGAGCTATTATTGATTGGAAACGGCCATCTTCTGTCACTGAGATCCGGAGTTTCCTTGGTTTGGCTGGATACTATAGGAAATTTGTTCCTCACTTTTCTAGACTGGCCGCTCCACTAACACAGTTGACCCGGAAGGGAAAATCTTTTGAGTGGTCAGAGAGTTGTGAGAACAGTTTCCTAGAGCTGAAGCAGAGGCTTAGCACCGCTCCAGTATTGATGTTACCTACACAGGAGAAGCCGTATCAGATGTATACTGATGCTTCACATATAGGCTTGGGAGCCGTACTGATGCAGGATAGTAGAGTTATAGCATATGCTTCGAGGCAACTGAAGGATCATGAGAAGAATTATCCCACTCATGATTTGGAGTTAGCTGCTGTCATTTTTGCCTTGAAGATATGGAGACATTATTTGTACGGAGTTCCTGTAGATTGTTTCTCCGACCACAAGAGTCTTAAGTATCTGTTCACTCAGAAGGAACTGAACTTGAGGCAGAGGAGGTGGTTGGAACTGATAAAAGATTACGAACTGACAATAAACTACTGCGAGGGAAAGGCTAATCCAGTGGCTGATGCCTTGAGCAGACACGCAGTTGTGCATACTGTGATAGCTTGCGACTCTATAGCAGACTTGGATTGGGATGTTGAGAGATGTCAGGAACAGTTGTCTGTTCAGAGACTGGCTCACAGACTCAGTTCGTTGACTATTCGGGCTGACTGGTTATCTGAGATGCGTGATCTTCAGCTTTGTGATGAAGAGCTGAAGGAGAAGTTAGAGTTGGCATCGCAGGGATTGGGAGGAGACTTTGCTCTCAGAGACGACATGTTGACTTTCAGGGGTCGCTGGTGTGTGCCATCACATCAGGAGTTCAAGGAGAGGATCCTTCGAGAGGCTCATTATGGAACTTGGCTATGCACCCTGGAGAAGTCAAGATGTATAGGAATTTGAGGAGTGTTTTCTGGTGGAGAGGTTTGAAGGCAGATGTTGCTGCTTTTGTTAAGAAGTGCCTTACATGTCAGCAAGTTAAGGCCGAGCACCAGAGACCTGGAGGATTGTTGCAGAGATTGCCGATTCCGGAGTGGAAATGGGATGACATCACTATGGACTTTGTAACTGGTCTTCCTCGTACCAGACAAGGTTTTGACGCCATTTGGGTCATCGTGGATCGATTGGCCAAGTCAGCCCATTTCTTATCAATTAAGAAGACGGATTCAGCGGCACAATTGGCAGAGGTATATATTCAGCAGATTGTCAGATTGCATGGAATTCCCCGATCTATTATTTCTGACAGAGACGCCAAGTTCACATCACAGTTTTGGAGGAGCTTACACACTGCCATGGGTATACAGTTGAAGTTCAGTACTGCTTATCATCCTCAGACGGATGGACAGTCTGAGCGGACTATTCGGACCTTGGAGGATTTGCTACGCTTGAGCGTACAAACTTACTCAACAGATTGGGCCAGACGGTTACCCTTGGTAGAGTTTGTGTACAATAACAGCTTCCAGGCGTCGATTGGTATGGCACCTTACGAGGCATTGTATGGGCGTAGGTGCAGATCCCCTCTTTGTTAGGAGGAGGGTGATTCCAGGAGAGTGTGGGGACCCCAGATTGTAGAGGAGACCACAGCGGAAGTCAAGTTATTGCAGGACAGATTACGTACTGTGCAAGATCGCCAGAAGAAATATTATGATCCTAAGCACAAGGCTGTTGAGTTTTCTGTGGGAGATAGGGTATTCCTGAAGGTCAGTCCTATGCGGGGTCTATTCAGGTTTGGAAAGCCTTCTAAGCTTCGACCTCGTTACATTGGACCCTATCCTATTGTCAAGCCCCCACCGACATCTAATACCATTATGTCACAAAGTTATCATCAGAGTCGCCAAATACAGCATTTAAGTGAGGACAAATAAACAAACCAAAGGTGGGGACCTGACGGTAAGACAAACACTAATTCAAAATCCAAAGTATATATATAAAGACATGTTTTTAAACATTTAATCACACTAAAATTTTCCCTCTCACACATCTCTTGGAAAGGGCTCTCCTGTAACAGCATCATTCCCAGTTCTCGGTGTAGTGGTTTCATGACCTGTGATGTAAGCACTAAATGAGATTTTATAAATCTCAGTAGATAAATCCACATATTTAACCAAGAAAATAAAAGGCATAACAAATACCATTAACAGTAAAGATGAATGTCATACATACATATAAGATAATGTCAAATGAAAGTCATAAAGAAATGCAAGTTCCTTATATTGTGCTTATTACCGGGCCCAATTCCCTTTGACGCATTATCCTCTGGATCCAATCATCAATGACTGTCCTCTAGCCGGCATCCAACCAAGCACATAACACTAGGCAGATATCTGATCCGAAGATCGATACCCTGCGATCCAACACGCTGAGCCTAGTGCCACCAGGCAGGTATGGTACCATACCCTGCGATCCAACACGCTGAGCCTGGTGTAATCATCATGGAGTCATAGCACATAACACTAGGCAGATATCTGATCTGAAGATCGATACCCTGCGATCCCACACGCTGAGCCTAGTGGTGAGGATAATGTTCTCTGGGAATCCCATTGTTTTATTTGTCATTTTCCAAACATCAATCCATGTCATATCAAAAGTCCTTTCATGCCATATTGTTTCATCTCTTTCTTTAGCATATTGTATCATATTCTTTCTTTCCATGTTATTTCTTTCTTTTCAGTTTTTCATGCAAATGCATAAATAATCCACACCATAATATTCCTTTCTTTTTATACCATAAACATATGCAACAATCAAAATTCTATAACAGTAAGAAAAGCATGTAAAAACACATAATATCGTGCTACATCACAGGGTTAGAAAATTATTCTACCTGGATTTGTTGTACCAAATTTTTCTTGTCAACTTCTAATTGGTTTTCTTGATGTCCTACAAGGCCATAGTGCAAACATAATCAAGTTAAAATATGTTTATTTGCCAAAAGTTGCTTTTTCTAAAAATTATTCCCAAATAGTTAAAAATTCTGCTTTCTAAAAGCTTTCCCAAACACACCCCAAACTAATCCCAAAAGATGGGCTTACGCGGCACTGAACCGCCCGCTGGACCGCGCGCACGTTCGGCGCTGGACCGCCCGCGCAGAAAAAGCTTTCTAAAAGCTTTTCCAAACGGATTTTCAAAAAAAATAAATCTGGCTTACGCAGGCGCTGGACCGCCCGCGACACTGGACCGGGCGCTCGGCGCGCTGGACCGCGCGCGCTGGGCGCTGGACCGGGCGCGCTGGGCGCTGGACCGGGCGCTCGGCGTGCTGGACCGCACGCGCTGGGCGCTGGACCGCGCGCTCGAAGTGCTGGACCGCGCGCCTCCGCATCCGGTTCAACGGCGTAACCCGGTCCAAAGCCTGGACCGGTTCACGCAGTCCCCCCTCTCTCTCGCGTCCGGCGAAGCCGAAATCTTTCGCCGGCGCTGGATCGGCTGTTTCATGTGCTGAATCGACCGAATCCGGCTCGGCTTCCTCCTCTCGGTCTCCCCCGCTCACCGGAAAATTAAATAACCCTAACGACGAATAAAAAAAAATATTTTTTTTTACCTTACGGAAGCCTTCGCCGGTGTCACTGTCGCTCGCCGGAAATCCTCGCCGGCCGTTACTGTCGCGTCCAATGCTCCCGGAATCCTCGTTGGATGTTAATGTAGCGTGCAGAAACTTCTTTAAGATATTTCTCCGAAATCTCGCCGTCGCACTCCGGTAACTCTTCGCCGCCGTTTTTCGCAGAAGCGCTTTTCCAAACGCACCTCGGTCGGCCTTTTATAAACGCGGTCGAAACTGATAAGCCTTGGTTCGTGAACCACGTTTTTGCAGAAAACCCCTTCTAAATTTTATATTTGCAAATATATCCTCCGCCAATCGGATTTGAACTAAGCCGACATTTAAAAATTACAGATCTATCCTCTACGTTACAAATTTATCCCAAATCTTCAAAAATTCATAATTTATTCATTAGAGCTCCGAAAATTACAAATTAAACATCGTTGGATTCGTCTCACAGAGCTCTTTCTATAAAAAATATAAGATAAAACTAGGGCTGTTACAATCTTCCCTTCTTACAAAAATTTCGTCCCGAAATTTAGAACAGTTCTGGATACTGACCGATCATATCTGTCTCTACTTCCCATGTAGCTTCTCTTTCTGTTTGACCATTCCATAGGACTTTAACCATAGGAATGATTTTATTTCTGAGCTTTTTCTCCTGCCTATCAAGTATTCTCACAGGCAGTTCGGGATATGTCAAATCCATTTGAATTTCTATATCTGGGTCCATATAACTAACAACATGGGAGGGATCTGAAACATATCTTCGCAAGCTGCATCCCATTCAAACTTTATTGCTTTTCGCGTCAAATTTGTTAAGGGTGAGGCTATTTGGGAAAAGCCTTTCACAAACTTCCTGTAATACCCAGCCAAACCCAAGAAACTTCTAACTTCTGTTACTGTTGTAGGCCTTGGCCAATCTACAATGGCAGAAATCTTCTGAGGATCAACTGAGATTCCTTCTGCACTCACTATATGCCCCAAAAACAAGACCTTGGACAGCCAAAATTCGCATTTAGAGAATTTAGCAAATAGCTGATTTTCTTTCAAAGTCTGTAATGTTAAATGTAGATGTGCAGCGTGTTCTTCTAGGGATTTAGAATATATCAATATATCATCAATGAAGATAATGATAAACTGATCTAAATATTTCTTGAACACGCGATTCATCAAATCCATAAAAGCTGCTGGTGCATTTGTCAGTCCAAAAGGTAGCACTAAAAATTCATAGTGCCCATACCTGGTCCTGAAAGCTGTTTTGGAAACATCTTCTGTCTTAATTTTCAGTTGATGATATCCAGATCTCAGGTCAATTTTTGAAAATATTGCTGCTCCTTGCAACTGATCAAATAGATCATCAATCCGCGGCAAAGGATATTTATTTTTGATAGTAATTTTGTTGATTTCCCGGTAGTCAATACACATGCGAAGACTACCATCTTTCTTCTTCACAAACAAAATAGGTGCACCCCATGGGGATACACTGGGTCTGATAAATCCCTTGTCTAATAATTCCTGAATTTGCACCTTTAATTCTTGAAGCTCGGCTGGTGCCATACGATAAGGAGCTTTGGAAATTGGCTCAGCGCCTGGAATCAACTGAATTTCAAATTCTATTTCTCTATCAGGAGGTAATCCAGGCAACTCTTCTGGAAAAATGTCTAGATATTCCTGAACAACTGGTACCTCTGTGGGTTTACAAAATTTCATGTCCAAATCCACAATAGATACCAAGCATCCTTCGCATCCTTTGCCAAGTAGCTTTTGTGCCTTGAGCATAGATATTAAAGGAATTTTCCTTCCTTGGCCGAAGTAAATTAATTTATCTTCTCCAGGGATTGGGATTTCAATTCTCTTTTCATAACAATCTATTTTTACTTTATGCTCGAACAGCCAATCCATGCCAAGGATTATGTCAAATTCTGTCAGAGGTAAGATGTGTAGCAATACTGAGAATTGTTTTCCTCTGATGTCTATCTCATCTTCAATAAAATTTTCTACACTGATACTATTTCCATCCGGCATTTTCACTATTAATAGATCTTTCATGGAGTGTAATATGACATTTATTCGTCTTGATGCAGTGATGGATATAAAGGAATGTGATGCTCCACAATCAAAAAGTACAGAAACAGGTAAATTATGAAACACTAACATACCTATAATAACATCAGTAGAGTGTGGAGCATCTTGCTGAGTGATCGAATAAATACGTGCCTGACCTCCCCTTCCTGTTGCTCCACCTCTAACCACAGCACCTGAAGTTGTCGTAGATCCGCGGCCTCTACCTCGACTTGCATCCTCTCTACCTCCACTGGTTGAAGCACTGACATTTTTCAATTCAAATAACTTTGGGCAATCTCGAGCAAAATGCCCTAGTTCTTCGCATATGTAACATCTGACTGGTCGGATAAACTCTGATCTGCATTCTCCCATATGCCATTTTCCACATTTCACGCATCTACTCGTCCCATCTGAACGCCAACTAGTTCTGCTAGTACTCGGTCCATATGGTCTGAACCTACTAAATCTTGAATGAGTGGACGTTTCTTCTCTTGAAAAACTCGAACTACCTCTTTTTCCTGTGAATCTGAATTTAGACTTTAGAGGATCAATTCTTTTCTTCTCTTCCTCTTTGCTAGTTGCCAACAAACTGAGTTCGAGCTCAACCGTGCGGGCATGCTCCAGTAACTCCACATAGTTTGTTGTTCGAACGGCTACTAAAGCTGCCCGAATTTCATCCCGTAAACCTCGTCGAAACATGTAGCATCGTTGTTCTTCAGGTGTTACTAACTGGGGTACATATTTAGCTAAGTGGGAGAATTTGATTTCATATGCAGTAACTGATAGTTTTTCTTGCCTGAGATTATTCAATTCTTCCCTCATTTTGGCTTTGATTGACAGAGGCATATACCATTGCTCAAATTCTTTTGTAAAATCTTCCCAGGAAATATCTTTCATTGGTCGGCTAGAAAATCGAAGTCGATGTCGAGAACTCCACCACAATCTAGCAGCATCTTTGAGTACCAAAATTGCCAAAGCTAACTTTCTGTCAGTTGGGCACAACGTCCCTTTCAAAGATAATATTCATGTGCTATAGCTATTTTTTAACAATTATAGGATCCTCTTCCCTAACAAAAGGAGGAGGATGCATCCGCTGAAATTAGTCAACCACCAAGTCGATAGATGCCTCTCCTCTATGACTACCAGTGCTTCCAATTGATTGCAACAAAGAGACTAAAGTTTGTGCTAATTCCTGTTGCGTATCTCCTTGTTACTATCTTTCTTTACCCTTATTTATATTTCCAAATTCAGATCATTCTATGGTTTGAGATATATTGCAATCCTGCAAACCATAGAAGATATTTGACAACTAGCATTTAAGCAAAAAGTATCACTAAACATGCAAATGTATATGATGTGCTGGTGTCCTCACTCACATTTCTCACCTATTTCTAAACCAAGGCTCTGATACCACCCTGTCAAGCCCCCACCGACATCTAATACCATTATGTCACAAAGTTATCATCAGAGTCGCCAAATACAGCATTTAAGTGAGGACAAATAAACAAACCAAAGGTGGGGACCCGACGGTAAGACAAACACTAATTCAAAATCCAAAGTATATATATAAAGACATGTTTTTAAACATTTAATCACACTAAAATTTTCCCTCTCACACATCTCTTGGAAAGGGCTCTCCTGTAACAGCATCATTCCCAGTTCTCGGTGTAGTGGTTTCATGACCTGTGATGTAAGCACTAAATGAGATTTTATAAATCTCAGTAGATAAATCCACATATTTAACCAAGAAAATAAAAGGCATAACAAATACCATTAACAGTAAAGATGAATGTCATACATACATATAAGATAATGTCAAATGAAAGTCATAAAGAAATGCAAGTTCCTTATATTGTGCTTATTACCGGGCCCAATTCCCTTTGACGCATTATCCTCTGGATCCAATCATCAATGACTGTCCTCTAGCCGGCATCCAACCAAGCACATAACACTAGGCAGATATCTGATCCGAAGATCGATACCCTGCGATCCAACACGCTGAGCCTAGTGCCACCAGGCAGGTATGGTACCATACCCTGCGATCCAACACGCTGAGCCTGGTGTAATCATCATGGAGTCATAGCACATAACACTAGGCAGATATCTGATCTGAAGATCGATACCCTGCGATCCCACACGCTGAGCCTAGTGGTGAGGATAATGTTCTCTGGGAATCCCATTGTTTTATTTGTCATTTTCCAAACATCAATCCATGTCATATCAAAAGTCCTTTCATGCCATATTGTTTCATCTCTTTCTTTAGCATATTGTATCATATTCTTTCTTTCCATGTTATTTCTTTCTTTTCAGTTTTTCATGCAAATGCATAAATAATCCACACCATAATATTCCTTTCTTTTTATACCATAAACATATGCAACAATCAAAATTCTATAACAGTAAGAAAAGCATGTAAAAACACATAATATCGTGCTACATCACAGGGTTAGAAAATTATTCTACCTGGATTTGTTGTACCAAATTTTTCTTGTCAACTTCTAATTGGTTTTCTTGATGTCCTACAAGGCCATAGTGCAAACATAATCAAGTTAAAATATGTTTATTTGCCAAAAGTTGCTTTTTCTAAAAATTATTCCCAAATAGTTAAAAATTCTGCTTTCTAAAAGCTTTCCCAAACACACCCCAAACTAATCCCAAAAGATGGGCTTACGCGGCACTGAACCGCCCGCTGGACCGCGCGCACGTTCGGCGCTGGACCGCCCGCGCAGAAAAAGCTTTCTAAAAGCTTTTCCAAACGGATTTTCAAAAAAAATAAATCTGGCTTACGCAGGCGCTGGACCGCCCGCGACACTGGACCGGGCGCTCGGCGCGCTGGACCGCGCGCGCTGGGCGCTGGACCGGGCGCGCTGGGCGCTGGACCGGGCGCTCGGCGTGCTGGACCGCACGCGCTGGGCGCTGGACCGCGCGCTCGAAGTGCTGGACCGCGCGCCTCCGCATCCGGTTCAACGGCGTAACCCGGTCCAAAGCCTGGACCGGTTCACGCAGTCCCCCCTCTCTCTCGCGTCCGGCGAAGCCGAAATCTTTCGCCGGCGCTGGATCGGCTGTTTCATGTGCTGAATCGACCGAATCCGGCTCGGCTTCCTCCTCTCGGTCTCCCCCGCTCACCGGAAAATTAAATAACCCTAACGACGAATAAAAAAAAATATTTTTTTTTACCTTACGGAAGCCTTCGCCGGTGTCACTGTCGCTCGCCGGAAATCCTCGCCGGCCGTTACTGTCGCGTCCAATGCTCCCGGAATCCTCGTTGGATGTTAATGTAGCGTGCAGAAACTTCTTTAAGATATTTCTCCGAAATCTCGCCGTCGCACTCCGGTAACTCTTCGCCGCCGTTTTTCGCAGAAGCGCTTTTCCAAACGCACCTCGGTCGGCCTTTTATAAACGCGGTCGAAACTGATAAGCCTTGGTTCGTGAACCACGTTTTTGCAGAAAACCCCTTCTAAATTTTATATTTGCAAATATATCCTCCGCCAATCGGATTTGAACTAAGCCGACATTTAAAAATTACAGATCTATCCTCTACGTTACAAATTTATCACAAATCTTCAAAAATTCATAATTTATTCATTAGAGCTCCGAAAATTACAAATTAAACATCGTTGGATTCGTCTCACAGAGCTCTTTCTATAAAAAATATAAGATAAAACTAGGGCTGTTACACCTATTCTGGAGAGGATCGGTGAAGTGGCTTACAGGTTGGCACTTCCTGAGCATCTGACTGAGATTCACAATGTATTCTATGTTTCGAATCTCAAGAAATATGTGCCAGATCCTTCTCATTGCATCAGTGATGATCTTCCTGGTTTACAAGTGGCACCAGATTCTTCTTATGTGGAACTACCAGTTCGCATCCTCGAGGAGAGCAGCAGACAGCTGAGGAACAGGTCGTTTCCTATGGTCAAGGTTCTGTGGAATAGACATGACGAAAGGGAGGCAACCTGGGAGCTAGAGCAGGATGTTGCTGAAAAATGGCCGGAACTTCTTGCTGAATTTCGAGGGCGAAATTCCTGATAAGGTGGGGAGATTGTTATACCCGGTAAAATTTTATGTATTTGATCTTTAATAAATTAATTGTGGCTTGGATGATTTCGAATCGACAGTAGGATGAGCCAGGAACTCAATTGTAGGCTATTGGAATTTCTGAAATCTTTTGGGAATTTTTCGGAGCACCGAGGAATTTTTAATTAATTTTCCCTATTTAATTGGATTTATTAGATTTTTAGAAATTCGAAAATCTAATTAAATTAAACCGGAAATCGTTTTTTTTATCGCGCGTGAACCGGACTGGAACGGTTCAGCGGAGGCGGAGGCGGTTCGCCGGGTGAGTTTGCGTGTGCGTTCTAATAAGCGGATCGGACGGTCGAGATCGGCGGGTGAGATCGAACCGGCTGATCGGGTGCTTACCGTGTCGATAGCGTGTCGACAGCGCGTATTGTGTGCTTACCGTGTGGATAGCGTGTCGACAGCGCGTATCGGGTGCTCACGTGTCGAAAACGTGTCGAACGCGTAACGGGTTCACCGTGTCGGCCCGGGGTATAAAAACCCTCGCGAAGCAGCGAATAGGGTTTTCGTTCGACGGCGATAGCGAGGAAATTCCCGGCGTACGGCGCGTGATTCCGGCGGCCTGGCAAGGGGCTTTTTGTGCCCGGAGATTCACGAGACCGAGGAGAGTTGATTGAGACCAAATTCGTTCGGCGAGGAGCTGCGGCGAGCTGCGGACGAGCTTCACCGTCGCCGGCGTCTTCGAGGTAGGAATTTCAGATATTTAAATTAGATAATTAGCAAATTGAAGCATGTATTAGTTTGCAAATCTCTATCTAAGCATGCGAATGTGATTTTTGAAGCTAATTGTACAAATTATCGAAAATTGCATGTTAGGGTTTTCGGGACGTTAATTTGTTTCGCCGAAATTGGAAAATTACCAAGCATGAGGATTTAAATATGCCACTTTATTCATGTTAATATGATTGTATAATGCTAGAACTATAATTTCGTGAATTGTCAACATGAGGATTAGACGAAACTGCTCGGCGGAAAACTTGATTTAAACCTTAGGAAATTAGCGACATTATTGGAACATTAGGATAGTACGAACATGTTCTCCTTGTTCGCAGTCGCCGGAAATCGACGGAATGATCGTATTGGTCGGCTATTGCGGCGGCTAGGGTTTCGCGGACGACGGGCGAAGGAAGGAGACGAATTAAGGATTAATTAGGGATTAGTTGAATTATTAAGAGAATAATAATAATATTAATCATTAATATTATATATAAGCGTCGGCTGAATTTCGGATTAATAACTGACCGGCGGGGTTTGGTTCAGCATGAAAGCCCGAACCGGTGGCAAGATGCGATTCAGGGGATTCGGCGCGGTATAGTGAATAGCAAAATTTTAAATTCGGGGAATTATTCCGAATTTTGGAAAAAAAAAATGGATAAAATGCAAAATTTGATATTTCAAATTTAGGAAAAATTCGATAATTGAGTTTTAGGAATTATTTACATTTAGAAAATTCAAGGAAAATCAGAAAACTTGGAAATGAGAAATTTCGAAAATTCTAGAGATCAGTGGGTAAAGAACAAATTTCCTGAAGTGGGGAAAAATGTTATCACTGATGACAGTACAGCTGGAAACAGTCAGACAAAGGTATGGTACACGGATGCTACCAGAACAGTCAGTAATTGACAATTGTGTTGCTTTGATGGCAACGGCATGGATTGAGTCAGTTTATTCAGTATTGGCATATTTCATGGATTGGCATATTGGACCGGACTACTATAGACCCTATATGATGTTTTAGGGTAGTTGTGGTAGGTAACTGTGCGGTTCGGACTTAGCTTCCACAGTATACATGTAGACTGGTATACGCCTTGTTGTACCTGGACACATGTTGCCGAATCTTGGAGTTAGAGATTGGCAATGACTGTAGGGGCGTGAGCTTCTATGGAAGTTGTTGGTAGAGGACTCCTTGGGACGGTGGCTGAGTCAATCTCTCCTGGTCCATGTGTGTAGGCCTGCGCGCCTGAGGGTGGCAGGGGTGTCTCGCAGTGGCTAGCCAAGTGTGTAGGCCTGCGCGCCTTAGGGTGGCAGGGGTGTCTCACGTTGGCTAGAGATTATGTGACTGGATCTGTCTGTAGTCTCCAGGAGATTGATTGACGAGAGACACTGCGGTGTCGGGTGCTTAGGCGCCATGCGTGTTTCGAGATGGGCGTTCCCACTGGCATGCTACCTGGAAGCCCAGAGGAGAGCTACTCTGGTGTGACTGGGGGTGACTGTGGTTGGTCGGAGTCTGGGACTGAGAGTGCCTATCCACCATACATTGTTATGCTGTATTCCTATATTTTTGCTATTATCCTTCTCTTGCATGTGAGTTTTACTAGCTGTCTTTCCTACTGGGCGTAGCTCATTCCTGTATTATATATTTTCAGTGGCTCGGCAGACTTAACGCTACCAGATTAGGTGGGATCGTGGTCAGCAGGATTGTGGAGGATATCCGATTTGTAATTGTCTGAGATATTCTGGTTAGTTGATTATTGCTGTTGGATGTATTTAATGAGATTGTTATTCTCATGTCATGTAATATGTGAGGGAAATTCTGACTTATGTTTCTGGTTGGATAATATTGCACTTGTTGGACTTGGATCTTATTCTTGTATGTAGTTCCATTCACTGTTGTATTTTATTGTTTTGGAGTATGGTGTGTGGAGTGCCATATTTTATCTGAGGATTTTATATATCTTTTTGTTTGATGGTGAGGTCATTACATGACTATGGAACTTAACCATGGGGGTTCAGACTTCTAATAGACCGGTTCTCCTACCCGTAGGGGTTAGGAGTATTGGGTCTAGTAGGAGTAACATTGCGCGAGTCCATCTGTTAATTCAGGAGTCATGAACCTGATTTGACGGTGTACCCGGGAGATGGGATCCACATTGTTAAGGGAAGTAGGTGTGTAATGATGTGTTATATCCTATGTTTTCGTAGGCTACTCAGGTTGGTATGGGACGATCTGAGCTGTCTATATAAAAAAAAAAAAAAAAAAAAAAAAAAAAAAATTTTATGCCAAAAATCAGCCTAGGAAAAATGGGGTGTAACAAATATTTACTTTGTTGTTTAATTAAGGGGGAGACAAATATTGATTATGAAATGTTAGTTATTAAAGAGAATGTAGATGCCTAATGTGACATTTAGTAGTTTATATAAGTTTTATATCTACTTGTCCCCTTGAATGATTACAAAAAAGGAGGGAATTATACCAAACATAAAATGCTAGAATTCATAATTATAGAAATACTAGAACTAAGAATAATAGGTTAGAATTATAAGAAAATATTAGCAATCTAAAGGGAGCTATAACTGATTGCAAAATGTTGTAAGAAAATTTTGGTATGCTTATGATTCTAGTTTGTTGCTATGTTGAATGCATTGATGTAGCAGGAGTTGATTCCTAAATTTAATCTTCTCATTCTTACATGAAGTTGTGTGATACGTTTTTGTCATGTTATCATGACTAACTACTAGTTCATGATGTAAAATCTTTATTCTACTTCATAATTATTTCAACTTATTGGCATTAAGTTTTTTATAGCTATGTTTTTACTCTTAAGTTCTTTATGACTAACATTAATTTTTTTGTTACCAAGGAAGAGATTATTGTATTTTTGAGAATGATGATCATAAAACTATGCCATTACTTACTAATCAATACTTGTAGTGCTTGTATAAAGATATAGCTATTTAATGTAGTGAATGCTGAAAAGTAATGTTGGTTCATTGACATGGCAATGAAAAAAGATTTAAGTCCTATGCTTAGGCTTTGCTCAACTTTCATATCATGGAGCCACCTTCTTAGCTCTTCGTAGAGTGAATACCCATCATGAGTACACTCTTAAGATAATTATTTGGTGCTATTTATTAGTCCATCACTTGGCATTTATATGGCACTTTGTAGTCATTTTAATTCATGTATTACTTTGCTAGATCAGAACATTGGGTCATAAGGCTTATAAAATTGTATTAGCATATTAATAATGTGATTATAATATATCTAAACTAAGTCTAAGCTTTAGGATAAATGAATCCAAACTTAAAATAATCCATTTTTTTTTTAACTCAAAAGGGTTTTTATATTATAATTTGCAAATAATACAAGTAGACACTAGCTTATGGAATGTCCTATGCATGGGGATCATACATCATACATAGATATTATTGAAACAATCTATATTTTTCATTACATAATGATCATATAATATGATACCTAACACCATAATTGTATGGTCTACATTCAAGCTTAAAGCTATAACTAAGTTTAAACTTATTATGACGTCATATAAGTACAATAAGTTTATCATATAGATGTTACTATCATCTAGTCTTAGGATTGAAATATTAACTTAGTCACACAAGGTACCAACCTTATACGCATATTGTCTACTTTCTAAGAACTAAGTTTTCATTAGCATTGCATGAATATGAAGCTTTCTTCATATGATTGAGAAATTTATTTTCTCTTAGAATATGTAATGTATAAACTTAATTATGGTCAAACATATATAACTAATATATTATATTAGTATGATCTTATCATGATATTATAACTTACTCATACACACAATAGTTCTTCTATGATTACCATGATCTATTGTGTATCACAATAATGATTAAGTCATACAGTATAAAGTAAAGTATTGCAATTATATGATCCATTTCTTATCAAAGTTAAAGTAAAATTACTTTTATAAGAAATGCATTCATTATGACATATGAATCTTATACTTGTATCATATGAGTATGATTATTTATTTGATAAACTTTAATAGTGTCATCTACATTAATGTGCCATAATGATCTTATCATCATACTTGTAAGTTGTGTTCTCACAAGAGACATAGAACAAAGTCTATTCAAAGCTACAATGTTATTATGATAGATTTATTTTATGTGCAAAAATATTCTTTTTAAATATGATTAAATAAATTACTACATGATAACATAATGTTTCATTCTTATATGATCACATCATATAACAATTTTTCAAGAGGTCACTTACTAAAAATAATTATCATATGGTGTTGATTCACTATCACACTTATACGATCTATTTAAATGATAAAAATGAACTATATTGTATTTATATAGCCAATGTGATCATTTGATATTATGTATACTAAACATAAGAGTTGTAATAAAAATTGATGTTGTATAGTATGAAGACGGTTTTTGAACTTAAACAATAAGTTATTTTGAGACAATAAGGCTTGGCATATCATTGGATCATCACGATTTTGGTTATATCATAATCATCTTAATATGATGATTTCAACATATTAATACAATAGGATGTCATAGCCTATAATGGCTAATTGATTTGTCTTGAAAGATCATAGTAAGGAAAAAAAATTGAATATAAGTATTACTAAATATGGAGGTGCAATCATTATGTTTTCTCAACAATCTCATTCTTCGATATATTCTAAATTACATGAAGTTCCTTCTTGATTGGTAATATCTTTTATATTATTTAATTAATGTGTCATATAGATGCTACAAGTGTATGATATAATCTTTGTGAATATATTAATTGAATAAATTATTTATGTATTGTATTTGTTCTTTTATAAAGGTGTACCTCTACCTACATTGTTAAAAGGTGTAGCTTTGTAAGATTTATTACTACCAACTATGATAAAAAGGAGTAGTTTATTAGTAGAATTTTGGTTGGGTTAACTAGGTGGAGTAAGTGCTAGCTAAGCTCAACCACTTTAAAATCTTGTGCCTCTTTTGTTTAACTTGTTTTTGTGCTTTATTTATTTAATAATTACATAAATAGATTTGAAAATAATAAATATCTTTTAAATAGTATTCAAGATTAATTAAGAGTAATCATTAATTCATTTTACAAAACTAGTTTCATAAAGTAAAAATTTTGATTATTATCTATACTTTTTTTTTTAATTTAGGAAGCTTATAAACTCCATAATTCACTCGCTCCCATCTCTTTTATGTTTATCACCTACCTTCAACTATACAACTGTTTGCATTGTAATAACCTTGCAATTATATTATGGACAAAGTCTTAAGTTCATTTTTATTTATTCAACTTCAAATAATGTAATAAGTGTATGGACACTTTTAGTGCAAAACATTAGATTGGTAGTTTATATATCTTTATTTATTTGGCTTATTGTTATTAAAGAAGAGGTTTTCAAATCAAAGGTAAGCAAACTCATATGATGATGCTATAAGCATTACAAGAAGATTGTTGTGATATGACTCCATATGAGATTTGATACGAAGTTTGCCGATGAGACACTAAAACCTCTTACAATGTCTGGTTACTTGCTCTTTGAGTTTGATAGAGAGATCAGTATGAATACAACCTATGCT
The DNA here is from genome assembly GCA_023846275.1 of Vanilla planifolia. Classification (NCBI taxonomy): domain Eukaryota; kingdom Viridiplantae; phylum Streptophyta; class Magnoliopsida; order Asparagales; family Orchidaceae; genus Vanilla; species Vanilla planifolia. Next base: position 3,598 of record JAIUJO010003719.1, on the reverse strand, counting down.
AAGTGTGTTGCTAACTTTGCTTTTGGTTTTCTCTATATATAAGCATAGTTTACTATGATGTATATGCCTAAGAGTAAAGATATGCCCATAAGAGGTCATAAAATTGAACTAGTTTCACTAATATGTGATATATGTGATGTATTATCATATAGAATGAGAATATTAATCATACGACAAACATGACACAAAATAAGAAAATAACTAAATATATGAAAAAAAAAGGAGCTAAATGATGAAAGAGAATGAGAATATATATATATATTTTTTAATGATTTATTAATTCATTATTATCTTTATTTATGTTATGATGAATAATTTTTCTCCTATGACATTGTTATGATGTTGCTATTGTAATATTATGTTCAAATTTACCTACTAAACCAATAAGAGGCTCACAACATACTTATATTAAATAGTATATAGTTACACATCAATTTTTTTTTACCAGAGAGAGTTTGAAGCTACAAATATATTTTGAGTGCTACTAAGTTTGTAATTTTAATATTTGAGATGAGATACTATCAAGATTATGTATTATAACTCTAATCATGCTGAGATACATTTATATTTATATATGATATGATTCCTATTTTATTATTCAATTTTGTCTTATATTAGGATGTTATTACTGGTTATTATATCTTAAGATTATGAGATGTGCTAGTTGTGTTCATTATTACCCTCCTCGCTTTGAACAGTGATATTTTTGATAATATAAGGATATTATTGATTGAATCCTTGATGGGTTTTAGCAATACTAGATAACAAATAATAAAAAATGTTGAACATGAATGCATAAAAGATAAATATGATTAATAAACTATCACACCCATTTTTTTCAAAGCCATAACTATAAACAATCCAATTTCATTATATCAAACATAGCTGCAATTTTTATCATGGTTTTATATAGATATTATCTTGCTAAGAAATCTATGTAATTAATAAACAACTCTAATATAAATCCAAACTAATACAATATAATGAAATAGTCACTAAAGTTTGACAAAAAAGCATAATAATAATCACTAGGTTTAAATATTAGTCTCAATATAATTTTGTCCTATAAGTATAATTAATTATAAATAAGATCATATTTACAAGTAATGATGTTGAAATAAAAAAAATAATCCTTCATCTACTACAATAACTCTGATGATCTCTAGCTCAATTCTCATCCAACTACTAACTCCCTAATCTCAAAAAACTTTCAAGGCGGTGAGTTAGAATTCTAAATAGGGAGGAACCCTTGAGCTATACCATAAAACTAGCATGTAATGTCCAAGTAGTAAATATGTAATAACTAAATAAATCATGTAAATAAATGATATCAATTCTAGCTATCATAAGTGTTACAACTATCAACTAAATTATTATCTATTCTTATAATATGGCTAATAAGATTCCTAGTGTCATCTATCTAATATAATCCCTCTATCTAAAAGAACTATGATATGACCTAGCACTTATATCTCATCACATAATCTAGTACTCTATAAGATAATGTTGATCACATAAGCTCATCTCATAGGATCCTAAAAGTCCTTAATATTTGTATATATTATCTTTCAATACATAACACATTATGTAATTCCTCATGAAACTAAATGTATAATTATTCACTCTTGGGATAATTTATTTTATGACATTCAGCTAAGCTTGGAAGTTTTTATCATACCATTTGGCACTCCACTTAAAGGCTAAACCACCCATGTATAACTACATTTAGGTCAAAGGAGTAAAGTAATTAACCTATTTATCTCTTGAGTAAGTCTATATGATCATATGTCCACAACAACTAAAGGCCCTATGGATCTACTAAAGCCATACTCAATTATTTAAGATATCTTAACCCATTTCTTTTATCTTTAGTTTACATTATATTTCATATATAATTAATTTTTACTAAAGTTGGCTTCATACAAGTATTACTAGTGACCCTTATATCTTTAAGGCAATCCTAAGTCATCATAACCATCCTACAGTGATGTAGGATGATATACTTAAACTTATTTTTAACTAGTTAACAATTGATAAATACTTAGGTTTAAATAACGCATCCTTAAAATGGCCTACCTAAGATTTTATATTTTTAGAATTACAAAATGTAAAGATCATAAAGTAAGTAAGAACTTTCTTAGAAGCTAATGACTTTTACTAATTTTTAGCATAAAAGATCTCAACCTAACAAAAAAATAGTTTTAAAAACCCACACCCAAAATACACATAGTTGTGGTGAAGTGGCTAGGTGCACTCACAAGTAGAGTCCTTAGAATACCAAACAAGAAAATCACATAATCACTTATACAAAATAGAAAGTTTGATGCAAAGATGAAATTTCTTAAAAATTGAAATAAAGTGGTTAACACTTTCTTGATGATTTGATACTCTTTGTAGAAGTTAGAAAATAAGTTAGGATCTTCTATTTTGAATCTTTCATTTTCTTTTCTTGTGCATCTCCAAAATTACATTACTAGATTAATCACATAAGACAAGCTTCTATAAAAAAATGCTTGATGGAAACACTTCATTTCTAGATTCAAATTACATTACTTACAACATGGTGAGCATATCTATCTATAAAAAAACTCAATGGTACAATGATAACTTTGAAATATAAAAGAATATTAAAAAATACTAAGGGATATATTTTGAAAATTTAAATGATATTTTAAAATACCAAAAGTCATCACAAATTAAAAAAAAGTCTTAAAAAGCTACAAAATTAATGGACAAAAGATGTTCCCAAACAATCATGTGCATTTTAAGTAGTGATCCAGTGAACTACAAGGAGCCTCTATGATGCATCAAGTCTAATTTAATGACCACCACTGAAAAAGTGAATCAGCATGGGCCAACAATGGTTGATGGGTTAGTGCTTATAAATGGGTTAAGCTAGTCTGCAAATCATTAGTCAACATGATTTGGCTAGTATTGAAGGGTTAATGCACGTTGATGTGGTCAGCATAGGTCGAGTAGAATAATGATTCAATGGGTTAGTGAGGTTGGAGACAATAGCAACTAATAAGGGCAAAAAATAGCAAAAACTCAAATTTAAATCTTTTTAAAGATATTTTTAAATAAACTGTGTATCGATTGAATTATGAGACTACTATAGGGATATCTTGGACTAAATTTAAAGCTCAAAATATCTAAAAAGCTACTAATTAATCTTCAAGTAAGTTAAGCTAAAGTGTAGGTACAAATAACTTGATAAACGAATAAAAAATAAACTAAAATATGTAATAAATAAGAATAAGCTATAATTGACCCTAGTAATAATAATGATAATAGACTAATAAGAAATAGAGAGGCCAATCCTAACATTACTATGAGTTTAAATAGGATTAGTATACATTTACATGATGTATGAGATGTTACTACATCATCTTTCTTAAGTGGGAAAAGGCTAAACACCCATAAAGTTAGTATGAAATCTCTGATACTACTCTGACATCTCTGGGTTATGAAGCTCTTCCTTAGTAATCCAACTCTCATCGAAGGTGGGATGGCCTCACAATACACCAAAAAATCTTTATTATGCTTGATCTTATGTGAAAACTATTTGATCATCTAAGATTTGATCCACTTCATCTCT
>JAIUJO010002416.1:0-36376 GCA_023846275.1 Vanilla planifolia | reverse complement strand
ATGCACATGTGTGGGTGTGGGGGGATTTGTGTGTATGTATATGCATATGTTTGCAATTATGTATGTGTACTTGTGTGTGCAGGGAGGTGTATGCTTGCATGTCTACATGTCTATATGCTCCTATGCACGTGTATGTGTGTGTGTGTGCATACATGTGTTCTTATGAGTTCACATTTGTGTGTGTGCATGAGTGTGGTGTGTGTGTACATGTGCACGTAGGCACTTGTGCACATGTGTGTGTGAGCATGTTTGCATCTTAATGTGTGTGAATGTGCATATATGTCTACATGTGGATGTGTGTGTGTTCAAGCATGTGTGCATGTGGATGTGGGTGTGTGTTTTAGTCTATTTGCATATGTGTGTGTGTGTGTGTTTGTGTATATCTATGCATGTGTTCGTGCATGCATGTGTGCTAATGTGTATGCCCATACGTGTGTGCACAAGTGTATGCATGTGTGGCTGCTAGTACACGTGTGTGTTTGTGCAAGTGTGTATACATATATATGTGTGCATATGTTTGTGTTTGTGTTTGTGGGTGTGAGTTTATGTGCATATGAGTGTGTGTATGTGTGTGTGAATGTGAATATAATCTTATGTGAGTGTGTGGGTGCATGTTTGCCAGCTTATGCATGTGTCAATGTATGTGCATGTGTGCAAGTGCATGCATGTGTGTGTATACATACATGTGTGAATATGTGTGTGCATGCTTGTCTTCATGCATGTGCATTCATGCGTGTGTGTGTCTACATGTGTATGTGTCTAGATGTAAATATGTGCATGTGTGCATGTTTGTGTGCAAATAGTAGTTGTGCATATGTGTTCATGTATTTGCATCTTGTTATGTGTGCATGTGCCTATGTATGTGTATGTGTGTGCATGTGCTTGTGCATAAGTGTGCACATGTATGTATGGTTGTTTGTGTGAGTCCACGTGCATGTGTGTGTGATAACTTTCATGTGTGTTTGTGTGTGTGTGTGTGCATGCATGTGTATGTGTATGGTTTCTTGCTTTTCATATGTACATGTGTGTTTGCATGCTTTTGTGTATGTGGACATGTGCACATGTGTGCAAGTGTGTGTATTTGTGTGTGTGTGTGTGTTTGTGTGCATGTATGCATACGTGAGTGTATATGTTTGTATGTGTGGTTGTGGTGCATGTGTATGCCCATATTTGTGCCCACATGTTTGCATGTGCAGGTGACCCCATCTGCATGATCTTGTGTAAATGCATTTGTATGTGTGTGTGAGTGTGTAAGAGCTTGCATGTGCATGTACTTGTATTTGAGTGTGTGCTTGCACATGTGCAGGAAAGCACATGTGTGTGTATCTATTTGTATGTAAGTGCATATCGTTTTGCATATGCATTTGTGTGTGCATGTCTATGTGGGTGTGCATGTGTGTGCCTATGTATACATGTTCATGCATGTTCGTTATGTGCGTGTTTACATGTGAGTATGGAGGTGTGTGTGTGTATGCATGTGTGCTCATATGCATGTATGCATATGCATATGTGGTTGTTGGTGTGTATGCATGTGCATGTGTATTTGTGTGCACTAGTTTGTGTTTGAATGTTTGTGTACTCATGTTTGCATGTATGTGTGTGCTTGTATAGGTTCCTTTTATGTATGCATCTATATGTGCACTTGTATTAGCTTTTGTATGTGCATGCTTGCATGTGTGTGTGTGTGTGCATGTGTTTGTTTTTTTTAGATGTGTACATGTTTATTTGTGCTTCTATATATGGCTGTGCACGTATGTGGGTGCATCTATGCATGTCTATGTATGCTTATATACTTGTGTTTGTGTCAGTAAGTGCATGTTACTGTAAGTAAGTGCATGTGTGTTTTCTTGCATATGTGCACAAGAATGTGTGTGTGTGTGTAAGTGTGTGTGTTAGTGTCCATGTGTGTATGTGTTTGCATGCATGTGTGTTTTTGTTTGTGCTTGTATTTGTGCTTGTATGTGTGTAAGTTTATGTGTGTGTGTGCTTGTGTGTGTGTGCATGTGTATGTATGCATGTATTTTTCTTATGTGTGTGTTTGTGGGTGTGTGCGTGCAGTTGTGTTTGCATGTTTATGTGCATGCATATGCTTGTGCTTTTTTGCATGTGTGTGTGTGTGTATGTTGTTGGATTTGTGGCTGTGTTCTTCTTCATGTGCTTGTGTGTATGTGTGGGTGTAGGCATGAATATGTGTTTGTGCGTGCATGTGCACGTACATGTGTGTGTGTGGGTGTGTGTACATTGGTGCAGGCATGTGCATGTGTCATGTGTGTGTATGCATGTGTACGTGTTTACATATATGTGTGTGAGTATGCTTATGTGAGAGTGTATGTGCATTCATGCATGCATGTGTGCTTTCATTTGTGTCTGTGTACATTAGTGTCTGCATGTGTTTGTATGCTCATCTATGCATGTGTGTGTCAACGAATAATTTTTTATGTTGACTGTTTTTTGTGTGCATGTGACTATGTGTTTGCACACTCTTGTGCATGCATGAGTGCATTTTTACTTGTGCTTGTTTATGCATTTGTGTGTGTTTTTGTGGGTGTGTGCTTGTTCATGTGCGTCACTCATGTTGGTGTGTGTGTGTGCATGTTGTTGTGGGTGCATATGTGTACATGTGTTGATGCATGTATATGCGAGTGTGTTTCTGTGATTATGGACATGCATGTGTGTAAATCTGTGTGTGACTACTTGTGTGAACATTTGTGCATGTGTGTGTGCATGTGTGTGCATGTGTATGTGTTTGTGTGTATCTATTTGTGTGTGTGTGTCCATATGTGCATTCATTCATGTGTGTGTGTATGTGTGCATGCTTGTGTATATATGTAAATGTGTGTGTGTGTGCTTGCATGCATGTGTGTATATGGGTGCATGCACGTGTGTGTCTGTGTGTTCATGTGTGTGGGTGTGTTGGCCTCAGCATCAAGTTGGTGGATGATTTAAGTATCAGCTTTGATTACTCACCTCCTATAACTATTATCGCAATAGATCACGATTTCACTATTTTGACAATCCCCGACGATATAGAAAATTCAATTGGAGCTCCACCAGTGAAACATTTGTAGCTACACTTGTTCTTTTCACTCCCCCAGCATGTAGCAATATCAATTTTTCTAATTCTTACTGTCAATCTAAAAATTCCCGTGTCAACAGCCTATGCAAGCCAATGCCAATGCCTCCACAAAAGAGCACCATTGAATACACCTGTGATAAGTTTACTTGGCACAAAGATTGCACCACATCAAACCTACAATTTGGCTCACCACCGCTACTCACGAAACCCACCATTGACTTTCCCACCACTGGGAATTTGGAATCTCCCTCTACTCCAAATTTCTCCTGCCCCTCAAAATTCTCTCTCCTAGCACAAAAGTCTTTGGGTTCCTTAATAATCAAAAAAGTCGAAGCCTACAAGGTTACCTCCTTATGAATGTTGAAATACATAATTAGCAAACAAAAGCTTACTAAGAAGTTTAGGAAGGGGCCCAAAATTGAAAATATAAGACTTCATGTGCAATCCAATGCGCAATAAAGTTCCTTTCCCACAGCACATGCATGATTCTAAATGCCTTTAGTTAATGATCATAGTTGATGCTATTGGTAAACATAGAGTAGAAAGGATGGGAAGCATCAAAATGTGCATGAAAACCCCCATTGAGCTTCATAACTGCATTATTTGAATCCGATTCAAGGTTAATTACAACAACATTTGGATAAGGGCACCTCAAGTATTCCATGATATATAACATTATTATTGTCTACACCATAGATGAAGATGCTAAAATGACTTTTCTTCTAATGAATTTGAATGGTTGTACCCATGTAATCTCTCACTATTAAGCCAATAGCAGTCAAAGAATTCATAGCTAACACCACATTGCAGTTACATTTTATCTAAACCATGAAAGGAGGAGTCCATTATAGTTTTATCGAGAACCCCATTGGGGTGATTGGATTCCCACTGGGTGAACTGAGATAGCTGGAACTTGTAGCAATAGGGGATAACAGCTACAATATGGTAACGCAAAGTCTTCGGGTTCCTTGTTCATATATAATGACTGTAACCTACAAAAGATCCTCTCCAGAGGATCAAACAAGAAGTCCAAATACAACAACATCAAAAGATGCTTAGGAAGGGGCATGCCTTACTCCCAAGAAAAATAAAAAAACATGCGTGGTGTGCTGCCAAATCCACCGGACCATTGTCTTATCTATATATGTGAGTCAACATAAAAGCATCCATGTCTCAAACACACAGGAGAGCATTCGTATATCTGCCTCCATGTGTAAGGTCACGTATAAGATTTCTAACCTCCAGTATTGCTAAAGTAGAAACCAATTGTATCTCAACTGCATTAAAATCCAAGGGCTTGGATCTAAGCAAACTCAAAGCCTCCAATATGGCGTGAACCTCCACAATAATACTCGCCTGAGAGTAGACACATCTACCTGCAATAAGAAGTGGCTTACTAAGATTGTCTTTGACTACAATTCCCAACCTCGCAACATCGCCATGAATAACCGCATCATAATTAATTTTAATCCATCCAATTGGAGGAAGAGCCCAAATTGAAGTGACATTCAACTAATATGGGTTGTGTGGACTCCAAGAGGACATGGATGAATCAAAATTGAATAGTTCTAAAGTAGCCCTTGTAATTAGTTGGACCTTTCTTAACAAATCAACATTACTAATGACGTGTTCATTATGTTTTTTCAAATACCTATTCGTCAAAATGTAGTAGAAAGCTTTGCAACAAGTGCAACTTCATCACACCACCATGCATGAAAATATTTGTCTCCAAGCTACTATTGATGTCCTGTAGCTTCATTAAATTATTGTTGCTACTACTGTTGATACTAGGATAGATTGCTATAATCACCTCCTTCATGCAATACATGTCCCAAATTTTCCTTGCCTTCAAACAATCACACAGCAAGTGCTACAACATTTTAGCCTCCCTTGCAGCCCTCACACATTGTAATTCTCCTTTTCATGAACCATGGAATAGTAGGGATGCAATTCATGATTGATCTCCAAATGAGGAGATTCACTCTAGGTAGAACCTTGAGATTCAAAATTAATCCAAGTCTACTTGCAGCAACTCGTGAGTCCTCAGCTTTGCTAAAAAATTCTGGTTGTATCATCCTAGAATAGAGGCTAGAATAGTTCACTTGAAAGCTTTCGATTTCAACTTGAAGCAGTTGGCCCTTGCTACCATCCAATTCCCAGGGGAGGTACAGCACCCTATCAAGTAGTAAATCATTTACCCATGCCTTAACTCTATACACATCCCGCTCCCTATGCATAATGATACACCCCTTTACTTTATTCGGCCACTTTGCATTGATATTGATATATGTTGGCCATCACTTAATTTGAAGAAATCCAAGCCAATTGTCTTCAGCAAAGCACACATCGATGCCATCACCAATTCTCCCCACAAAGTTGGGGTAGCCCATGGCATTGCATCCTTTATGAGCCTACAAGCTTTCAAGGCTCCCCTTGGAATGCCCAATCTTCTCTCCTTGCAAATATTTCCTCTTCATTATCTCCACCAATAAGCAATCCTCTCTTATCAAGATCCTTTTGCATTACTTCATAGTCAAAGCACGTTGCCAAATATTGAGGTCAAGGATGCCCAAACCTCCTTCCCCCTTATATAATATAATGGATCTCTAATCCACATAATGCATTACATGGCCTTCACTTACACCACATAATAAATAGCTTCTAAATAGCTTCTCCAACTCATTTATCAATCCCTTTGGCACCACACAATGGCTTAAATAAAAATTTGGAATGGCTGATAACACCGAATTAATCATAACAATCTTGTCTGCCAAATATTTCTTGAGTCACATAAACTTTCCTAGCCCCCTTTTTTCTTCTTTTACCTAACATACCCTTGCTAAAATAGACTCTAGATTTATCAAGATTCACCTTCTATCCACAGTGCTTCCCCTACTCCTCCAAAATATGCTTAACAGTCATAGCAGCAACACACGTGGTAAGTGCATACAAACTCACATCATCAGTATACAATAAGTGTGAAATGATTGGGGAGGCTGACACATAATGAAATCCCAATACTACCATAGTTTCATGCTTCATAACCAGCCAAGATAAGAATTCAGATATAGTGGTGAGCAAATAGCATGACAAAGGGAACCTTTTCCTTGAGCGTTTAGTGGCCTCAATCCATGGGAATCTAACCCTATTTAGTAACACCCAAAACTTTAGGGATGAGATACAAGCATTTACCCTCTCACACCATAATGGAGGAAAGCACAAAAATGTCATCATATCAATAACAAATTGTCATTGCACCTTATCACATGCTTGTTCTATGTCCACCTTGATTGCCATAAGACCCTCCCTAGATGTAGAAGAGTGAATTTGGGTTGCCATTTCTTGAGTAATAAAAATATTATTTAAGATAGATTTGCCTAGTACAATTGCACCTTGCTCCTTGGCAATGAGCTTAGGTAATACTTTCTTTAGCCTAAACTATTCAGGCCTATTTGCACCTTGCACTTTTGGGATCAACACAATGACAATATGCTTTCAAATGCATTTAGTACTAATCAATATATAGAGCCCTTCCCAACTAAACCAATGCCAATTCTCAACTTCTCCACCCACTTCAATAGTTCTCAACACATAGCAAAAGTAGTAGCAAGCACCCTTAAGCAGTGACAATAAATTCCCTTATTACACTCACCGACCTTCCTCCAAGGCACTACATTTCAATAGGCACTAAGCATATGAATCCACATATACTTCCTCTCAAAACATAGCCAACAAGGTTGGTCTTCACAAGGTGCTCACCATTCTTCTTCAAATCCTCCATATAGCTACAAGGAGCAGTAGCAGCATGCCTCACCACATAATTGTCGGCCAGCATGCATTTTGGAATTCACCATATTGATGGAATTCCCCTTGTGACCATATTTGCATGCCAAATAGATATCATCCAAACAAGCTTTTGGACCCTTCATACAACAATTAGCATGAATCAATGAATCACCCCAGCAATATAAATCCAAGAATTTTCAATATCAATGACAACATTTGTAGAAAATATTACCCACATGCAATAGCCCATGCCTAACAGTGCACCCTCCATAACAATATTTGGTAAATTCCCTAACCATAGCTATCTTTGCTCACATTCATTCGCACTCCAGCATTAGCAATGTTTTTGAGGCCACATTGCCATAACTCACTTGTATCCATCCAACACACCTAAATAATTCCACATTACAGCTCCAACCCTTTCTAGTAGAAAGCACTTTACAGTAAGTTTGGGCTCCCATCATATTATGATTCTGCATGTTATGCAACAGTCATTTGATATGTCCCCCACATTGTAGACCTTGGAATATTCAAGCCAACATAGCCCCTCATATACACCTCTCAAGACACCAACTTTCTCCCCAGTTTCCTATGTAAAATGTTTACAATCCATGTCTCCATCTATAGATTACAATTTGAGAACTAAGAGGAAATCCATACATCATCACCAAAACACCCACATTATAGTATCCATTTAGCAAAATAGCCATACTCCAAACCATTCTATAGCAGTATTAAGGAATGAATGCAAACGTCCAAGCACTGTAGAAAACTGTCTTGTAATTGCATCTAATTTCTAGGCCTTTTATCACCCCATCCATGCACGAGTTACCATAGCTCCCTAATAGAACCTTACACCAACCACTGAGCTTAATACACTGTGATGGCATTACAATCCAGCTCCTAGATATCCTCCAGCCATATTTGTTATTCCAATTTCTATAGCCCACAAACTGCCCTTAAGAGGACACACTCTCATCACCTTTTGTTTTATAACATACCATGACTTGGACCACCCCCATGTATGCCTACATCCTATTACTTTCTTACATTCATGTTGATGGCCTCTTCCTTGGACATCTCCTCCAATTGGCCCATGCTTGCATCTTGGTTCCTCTGCACCTGACCCCATTGTTGAAATTTTTTGTTTATAGCCCTGCTCAATTTGGCCCATGCTCTTTGCAAGCATGCATGGGGCTATTTGTGCATGCTCAATGGCAGCCTAAAAGTGAATATAACCCTTGCTAAGCAGTATTGGTACTACATGAACTCTTGTGCACTGCACATGCACATAGAGGCCTTTTTGTGCACATGCCTAGGGACTTGTTTGTATGCATGCCTAGGGCTTTATCTACTCATGCTTAGTAGTAACATGACCATGCAATAGGTGTGGACCCCAAAGTGAACTTTTTTTTTAGATTTTTAGCACTATGGACTACTACCACATGGATAAAGTCATTACTTATTAGTAATCTAGCCTTCTTCATTGATAGAATTGTCCAAATATACAATCCACTAGCGAGCAATTAGTTGAAACATGAACAAAGAAGTTTAATTTGCTTATGAGTCGATGGGTGAGTAAGCTTGGAAGTCACAAGGAAGCTAATTGGTGGGATCCTAAATTGAGGGGTGAGCCATCGACTAACCCAAATATTTTTTGAAGGGTTCAAGTGAGAGCATGTCTATTAAGACCCAAAAAGTGGTGAACTATGCTTGAGTGGGGCAAAGGAAAAGGAAACTCTAGTGGAGACCCATAATGACTTAATGTGCAAATCATTCATTTGACTTGGGTATAGGGGCAAAAGATTAATTAAACCATTTAGTAGTTGGTTCCCTTCAAAGTCTCCCTTAGGATAACTAGAGCCATAGTGAGAGTTTTATTTGGTAAAGCCAATGATTAGAGGCATTAGGAGTGTGCAACCCACACCTGGTCGTTGGTACAATGCAAAGCCCCAACAAGTAAGAAGGTGTAATGTTCTCTACAAAATGAGAGGTGTGAGACTCTGTGGAGCATTTGTTAATGTTGATCTTAGTGTTAGTAGCAAATATTCAAATGAGAACTTTGATGGACAAAGGAGGGAAAGGTTCCATGTGAATGCCACTTGCACATGTGCATGTCAATTTTAAGAAATGGGGGAAACCCACTAGAGAGTGCCAATTGGCACAAGATTCAAATGAAAGTCAAGTTAAATTTCTCAAGCTAAGATGTGGTGGTCAATGGCAACATAAACTAGTCTAGAGACATCAATGGGGGCCTCGAGAAGAGTTGTTGTTTTGCTTAACTACTTGTCAATTCTAGAAATAGCTCAGTTGGAGGTAGGCCAAGTGGTTCGAAGAGCACTGCATGTTGAGCAGTGTCTGATGTGCCCCTAGCGACCTCTAAAAATGTGAATGGCCAAGTGGCTTCCACACCTAGATGTACTCATAACTACATCAGGTCTCCATGGTGAATGACCTTAGGTTGATGGAGCAATATAGGTAGGTAAGCAAAGTGAAGAAAATGGATGAATAACTTTGAGAAAAGGATTGACAATGATGGTTAGGCACATGGGTCCTAGTACCAAACCCATTGGCTATCAACAGACTACTCGAGCTGCTTGTGTGAAGAGAGTGGGGTCGACACATGTCAAATGGGAGACCAATTGAGAGTAACCCCAGTGGGGGCCTTCCCTCAGGCATCAAAAAATCAACTCAAAACTAGTATAGACTTGGAAAATCTAACTATTTACTTAAAATAGGCATTGTGATAGTCTTCGAGGATTCTCACACAATATGATTTCCACCCAATGCTCTGAATGTGAAAGTGAAGAAATTCAACTTAGTGTAGGTAAATGACAGGAGTAACTATGACTTTATTAAGGTAACCAAATCTCTTATCACCTAATTAGTGACTCACATGAATATATTAACCAGATTCTTACTATCCCAATCTACTATCTAGCCAAATCATAGCAAAAGGAAAGGGCTTGGTAGGATTGGTGTGGGTAGAAGACCATGTTGAGCTTGACATCAGCCTGACTTTGTGAAATAGCTTGAGAGTTGTAGCATAAGTGGGAGTTGACATGCCAATAGAATTGAAATACCACTACTTTTAACATTATTTAACTTATTCTATGAGATAGAGACATGGCCTACCCCTTCTTTCGGCTCCAAGTCTTGCCTCAGTGGGTCAATTTAGGCAGGGATATTGTTAGGTAGAGAGGTTGGCTAGTGGCACATCTTTTAAAATATAATGAAGGTGTCTTAAGATGAGCTCATCAAAAATAAAAATCTCGTGTGGAACAAAATGGTAAAAGCTCATATGATTCAGTATTCCAATATCAAGATGAACAATGAAAGTGTGATCTATTGATCCATTAGGATTTTTAGAATTTGAAGTTAGAGGTGTTAGAACTTTTTCCACAGGGATAATAGGCCTATGATGAAAAAGCATTCATAGGGAAATTACTTCTTTATCCTTGAAGTTGGCTCTTCTTATCATTGTAAAGCATAATTCACAAAGTGTTGGATTATTCACCCATCAATAGGGAACGTGAGTTGGGTTTCTATCATTATGAGATAGGTTAGTTTTACTCTACTGATGAATGTACTGTGAAGGTAATTCAACCTAGTATGAGAGGAACTGTTGATTCACATAATTGGTCATTACGCTTGGTTGATAACCTAATGGCACAAAGTTATCTTGTGCAAGATTATGACTGAATGCCTCTAAGTGAGAATCCAAGCTAAGATGTGAATGCCTAGGCCTATTGTTCACCTGTTGGCTAATAGTAGGGGCTTGGCACCCAAGGGTGCATGACCACTAGCTAGTCTTGTGTCGTATTAAGTTAGATGACATAAGAACCATAAGAAATGATAGTTAAGAATGAACGATGAGTAAAATACTTTGTAGATGACTTAAATTTGTGATGGGGTATTGTAAGTGATAGAGTGGCCTTACTACTATGATCTACTAAGATCCAACCCTATGTTGAAACAGATTCACCCCAACGAAATATAGCAATCCATGATGTTTAGCAACGACTGCAAGCTTGCTTGATTGCTCTCTTGCTCGACTTAACACCGCTTATTGTAATACTTAGTGTGATATTTTTGTGTGGGTACTGTGCAACTAGCTATGTAATGTGCTCTTTGGAGGATGGCTTTGGTACAAGGCTAAAATGCTGCACAGTGCAATCTTAGTAAGTTATCATGATCTAAGTATTAGATTTGTTAAATAACAAATAAATTCCATAAATGGTTTAAAACTTTTCCTTGGCTTCATCACTGACATTATTAAAATAGTGTCTATGGTGGCACTATGAGCATGCCAATTTGCTCAAGGGTTTGTTCATGTTGGGCTAATGCTCTAGTACAGCTTGACTGGTGCAACATGCCTGGCATTGCACAAAGCATGTTGTACCACTGTGTGCACATGGTAACTATCCATGCAAGTGTAGGGGCCAGCCACACCTACATGGGAGCATGTTTTCTTGCAATAGGGATCTGTTTAGGTGCGTTGAGAGACAACCTATGTCCACGACATGTGGGGTCCTTAAAGTGTAATCTTTTTCAAGATTTTTAGCTCTGTAGGCTGCTATCACTTGGATAAGGTGATTATGTATTAGTAGTCTTGCCTTTTTTTTGATATAACTATCTCAATATATAATATATATGTGAGCATGTGGGATGTTGCGTGGCCTACAACAAAGTGAAAAATAGAGGGTGCAATATGTTGTAGGGTTTAAGAATTTTTGTCTTTAGCCCTACCCGAGCATTGCTAGAGCAATGTGCATGCTAGTGCACTACGCACACACAGGGCATTCTCTAAATCCTTTTGCATGTTCGTGCATGCTCACTAACAACCTATGTGCAGACCCCAAAGTGTAACTTTTTTCTAGATTTTTTTGATTACGGGCTACTGTATTATGCATAAAGCAATTACCTATTGGTAATCTTACCTTTTTTCTTGATGGAATTGTTATAATATACAATCTACAAGTGGGCTTATGGGACACTATATAGCTTACAGTACAATAGAAGGAGGAAGGTGTAAAATGCAAATAGGTTTAACCATTTTGGGCTCTAGCTCTAGTCGAGCACTACTAAGGCTATGTGCATGCCAATGCACTGCTTGCAAGTCAAGGTCTATCCACATGCCCTCAATAACAATCTTTGCATGACTCATGTGGCAATGCTGAAGTGTAACGTTTTTTGAGATTTTTGGCACTACAGGCTATTGTCACATGGATAAGGTGATTTTTTATTGGTAATCTTGACTTCTTTCTTGATATATTATCATAATATACAATCAACAATTGTGCATGTATGACTCTGTCTAAGCACTATTAATGTTATGTGAATGCCAATGCACTGTATATGCATGTAGGGGCTTGTCTGTGAGCACACTCGAGGGCCTGTCCATGCATGCTCAGTGACAATCTATGTGTGGAGCATGTGGGGATCCAAAAGTAAAACTTCATGTGATATTTTTGGCATTGTGTCTATAACCACATGGATAATGTGATCATTTATTAGTAGTATTGTCTTCTTTCTTGATAAAATTATTACAATATACAATTTAAAAGTGGCATATGGGATGTTGTGTAGCTTCCAGCAAAGTGGAAGATGGATGATGAAATATGCATAAGGGTTATGCACATGTTATGCACATGTTAGCTTTAGCTGAGCATTATTGGTATTATGCACATGTTAGTGCATTATGCTTGCTCTCAGGAGCCTGTTTTTGTGTGCTCAGTAATAAGCTACATATGTAGCATTTGGGGACCCCAAAGTGTAACATCTTTCTTAATTTTTAGATATGTTGGCTACTGTATGGATAAGGTGATTAATTATTAGTAGTTTTGCCTTCTTCCTTGATAAAGTTTTTGCAATATTCAATCTACAAGTGTGCCTGTGGAATGCTATGTGGCATGTAGCTGAGTGGACGATGGATTATGCAATATGCACATGGTTTTAAGCATTTTAGGTTGTAGGCCTAATTGAGCACTACATGTGTTACACACATGCCATTACATTACGTGTATGCATGGGGGCTATTTGTGTGGGTTCCTAATGGTCTGTTCATATGAGCTTAGTGACAACTTATACACGTGGCTTGTGAGGACCCCAATATGTAACCTTTTTTTGAGATTTTTAGCACTTTAGGAATTTGCTATTTAGATAAGGCAATTTATGTCCAACAATAAAGTGGAAGATAGATGCTGCAATATGTGTAAGTGTTTAAACATTTTGAGCTGTAGCCCTCACTGAGTGCTATTGGTGCTGCATGTACACCTGTGCACTATGTATACTCCTAATGGCATGTTCACATGTGTTAAGCGGTAACCTATATGTGTGGCATGACTTAATCATAAAGAGTTACTTTTTTCAACATTTTTAGCACTATGTGTGCTATTATATGGTTATGGTGAATAATTGTTGGTAGTTTTGTCTTCTTCCATGATAGAATTATAATAATACATAGTTTACAACTGGTCATATGGGATGCTATGTAGCTTATAGAAAAGTAGAAGATGAATGGTGCAATATGCACTAAGGTTTAAACATTTTGGGCTATAGTTCTATCTGAGTGCTACTAGTGCTGGGTGTATGCTAGTGCACCATGTGAGCATGCATGGGCCTTTTCTTAATGTGCTCATAGGGGTTTGCCATGCTTGATGAGCAACAAACATGTGCAGCATGCAGGGATCCAAAATTATAACATTTTTTTTATTTTTAACAATATGGTCTACTGTCGCATGGATAAGGTGATTTCTTATTGGAGTTCTTGCCTTCTTCCTTGATAGAATTATTTCAATTTACAATCTACATTTGGTATTGTGGGATGTTATATGGCCAATAAAAAGTAGATGTTTTTTGTAACATGTGCTAGGGTTTAAGCATGTTTAGTTGAAGCTCGAGTCAAGCACTACTAGTGTTGCACTTTTGCCCATGCACTGAACACACATGCTATAGATTTTCTACATGTGTCAGTAGTAACTTGGGTTTGTGACATGTGGGGACCCAAAAGTGTAACATTTTTTAGGCTTTTAGCACTATGGTCTGCTGTCACATGGATGAGGTGATTTTTTATTGGTAATCTTTCCTTCTTTGACAGAATTATTGCAATTGAGTATGTGGGACACTATGTGGCATACAAAAAATTAGAAGATGGTTGGTGTAACATGTGCTAGAGTTTAAGCATGTTGGACTATAGCTTTAGCTTAGTGATGTTGGAGCTACATGCACACTAGTGCACTGCTTGTGTGTGCAGGGAGCTGTCCCCACTCACTCTATGGCAATAAGCATGGAAGGCATGTGAGGACCCCAAATTATAACTTTTTTGGAGCTTTTATCACAACAGGATGTTGTTGCTTGGATAGAGAGATTCATTAGTGGTAGTGTTGCCTTCTTCCATGATAGAATTGTCATAATATACAATGTGCATGTGATAATGTGGGATGTTATGTGGCCTACAAAAAGGTGAAGATGGTTAGTGAAATACTAGCTAGTGTTTAAGTATGTTGAGCTGTAGCCCAAAACAAGTACTACTAAAGTTTTATGTGTGCTAGTACATTATACACATGTGTGGTAGCCTGTTTGCATGCACTCAGTGGCAAGCTAGGTGTAGAACATGTTGAGACTACAAAGTATAACTTTTTTTTGGGACTCTTAGCACTTGGCTTACTATCACATGGATAAGGTGATTCCTTATTAGTATTCTTGCCTTTTTCTTCACAAAATGTTTGCAATATACAATTTGTAAGTGGCAAAGTGGGATGTTGTGTGGCCTACAGGAAAGTGGAAGATGGATGATGCTATATGCACTAGCATTTGAGCATGTTGGGCTGCAACACTAGAGGAGCACTAATGGAGTAGAGCATGAGGCTATATAATATTTTAATTGTTGCTCTTTGCCCTCTGCTTTAGGCTTTATGTTGCAATGAAGGTTCAGTGGTGCCTTTAGAGCTTTGCCATATCATTGTCATTCATGCTCATGCCCTTCATGGTATTGTTTTGTGTCTTTCTTCATGTTCAACATTTTGTGTGAGAAATTACAGCTCTTTTTGACCTTTGTCATATCTCGAGGCTATCGATGCAAGAATGAGTTGTTACTTAAATAGGGTCTTTAAGTGGTGCAATTCATGCTTAGCCATATTTTGGTTTAGCATGTTATTACCTTTGCATGTTGTGCCAAGTGTTACTTATGGTGCCATACGGGTGCCAAGGCTTTCATCCCTAATTAGACCCTTTGCATTTCTTTTTGTACATCTATAAGGCTCTTCGGGCTAATGGAATTGGATTGGCATGAGATCATTTTAACAAAAGAGATTTATTTGTGCTTTTGCTTCTTATGGGTTTGCTAACTCTTGGTGTGGTCAGTCACTATTGGGAGGGCCTTTTCATGTAATTAAACATTTCTATAAAGGAAGTCTATATGTTGCTTGCTTATTTATTTGATTGGACGGGTAGTTTCATTTAATTATTTTTTTGACGTCACACTACCCTTTGTTGGAACTAAGGCATTTTTTAATGCTGTTGAATGTATGATTGTCCCCACTCTGGCGTTGGCACGATCTTGGAGATCACTTATTTTAATATTTCCATTCTCCACTAGGGAGGGTTGTCATTGAATAATGCCATTATTGAGAGGCAATGTTTCATAGAATTTTGATCCTACTATTTGGTCTTTGGGTTCGAAGTAATGATTAAGAGGGACTATCGTAGGCATTCATATTTCATAGTCAGAGGTAAAATTCTATGATTTATGAAAGATAAGACATTGTGAAAAAATTTTGCAAGGATGTTTTCATTAATCAAGAATTAAAATTTGTGGCTTGAAGACGATCAGATGTCATCTTAGTCTCAACCATAAATGATATCGATCAGGGATTTGTGAATGTTTCTCTTTGGCTTCTATCAGTGTTTTATGAGAAATCAAAGTTTCCTTGATAATCAAAATGGCTAAAGCCTACAAGGTTTCCTTCTTATGGAGGTTGAAATACATAATCAACAAATAAGAGTTTTCTAAGTAGTTTAGAAAGGGGCATACCTTGTTCCCAAAAAAAATCAAAATATAATGTTTCATGTGTTATCCATTGTGTTGTAGCGTTCCCTTCCCATTACATATGCAAAATTCTGTTTGCCTTCAGTTGACAAGAAAAATTGATAGCATTGCTAAACATAGAGTTGAAAGGATGTGGAGTAGCTGAATTGGTGTGAATAACCTAGTTAAGCTTAATTGCCACATCACTGGAGTCTAATTCAAGATTGATTGTAATAGCATTTTGATATTAACACCTTAAGAATTCCAAAGCATGTAAAATTTCAATTGTTTCCACCATAGTTGAGGAGGTTGAAATGACTTTCTTCCGTATGAAATTAAGTGGCATGTTCATATGATCTCTCACAATTAGACCCATAGCAATAGTGGAATTATTAGCCAAAGCTACATCATAGTTGCATTTTATCCAGCTTGTTGGAGGAGGAATCCTTTTTGAATTAATTGAGAGCCCCATGGGGCTAATTGGATTCCTACTAGATGAACTATATAAGCTATAACCTGTAATAAGAATAGAGGTAATAGTAACAATTTGATAATACAAAGCTTTTAGATTAAGTATATTTTCACCATGCTTCCTCTTATTCTTATTAAACTATAAGAAGAATAATGTGGTAGTAATAAGTTTTGTTATTTCTTTTCTTTCTTGCATTGTACATTACATTTAATCAAATCCAACACCTACTACAAATGTGTAAAATTAAATGGAGCAGCCCTTTTAGTCATGAGTATGAAGATGGTTTTACATGAATTCCAAAATTCCTTGGCCTTGTAGTAATTCCAAAAGTAGTGGTTGATATATTCTTCCTTGAAATAGCACCAAGGACAACAAACATTGTGCCCAATTTTGTGTGAATGTAGAAATGAGGTAGTTGGGAGAGCATCATTTAGGAGGTGTCACATGAAGAGCAAACATCTAGGTTGTAACTTTATATTCTAGACCAAAGCAATGTCCTTGTGAGTGTAATGTTGCTCCAAGGAAATATTATAGTAAATAGCTTCAATGTTAATCACTTTGTCATCAGATTCAACAAAATAAAGACAATTCTTACCCTCTGTATTAGCCAATGATAGATGTGCAATAAGGTTAATGAGGACTTCCCCAAAATAAATATGTAAATTACCAACATTCAACACACCATAACAGTCCACAACACACTCAACCCACTTGGGTTGTAGCTCTTGTACATTTATGTAAGCCGACCACTTGCTTATGGAAAAGAAAGCTAACCAATTATCATTGAAAAAGAAGGCATTTTTACCATTTGTAATTTGTCATATAGAGCTTTGTTGTGTCCACTCCAATGCTAAGTCCATAAGGTTTTAGGTATGTGAATCTCCACATGGAATTTTTGTGTTATGCTGCATAAAATATTTTTCTCAAAATATTTGGACACACCAGTCATCCTCACATGCAAGTAGGTATTTGTAATTCTTGACAATAAGAGTAATCTACTACCTCATCAAACTACAAATACTCATTCCATCTAGCTCTTTTGGTTGGGTAACCAACTCCTTGTTAACATACTGAATGGAATTCTATGCATCATCCTCAATCCATAGAAAGCTATGCATAACCTTCTCTAATTTGTTAATAACTCCACCCGACATCAAACAATGTCCCAAATTGAAAGTAGTAATAGTTAAAATTACTGAATTGACCATAGTGCTTCTCCTAGTGAGGGACAATGGTCTCACCCTCCACATTGCCATAAAATTATGCACTTTATCAATTATGTGGCTCAAATCCCTGCTTTGTAGTTTAATAGTTGAAATGGAATGCCCAATTATTTCATATTGAAAGCTTGATACAATTGAATTTTTCCTACAATCATTTTCCTATGCTTTGACCCCTTCCCTTTATTAAATAAGACCCTTAACTTTGTGATGTTGACAGACTAGCCTATATGATTCTCATAGAGTCTTATTATTTCTCTAATTATTTTTGTCAATGTCAGAATTGCACTCTATTTGTTACTGTGTAAGCCATGATAAATAGTCATAAATAATAATAAATAAATATGGGGATAGAGGACATCCTTGTCTGAGGCCTCTTGATGCTTCTAACCATGGTAAGCACACCCCATTCAAAAGAATGTCAAATCTAGGGCTCTTAATACAAGCTTCCACTTACTGACACCATCTATTAAGGAAGTGTAATTTTTTTAGCATATCAATGACAAATTTACACTTAACTTTGTCATAAGCCTGATTTATATCCAATTTTAATGCCATGAGTCTAACATTTGATGTCGAAGAGTGCATACGTATTGCAACATCTTGAGCAAGAAAAACATTATTTGAAATACTATCACTTGGGACCAAAGCCCCCTACTCCTTGGCCACAATAATTTAGAGCATCTCTTTAAGTCTCTCCACAAGAATTTTTGTAACAATTTGTATATAACATTACAAAGGCTAATGGGTCTAAATTACTCCAACCTATTACCTCTTTGAATTTTTAGAACAAGCACAACCAAGGTATCCTTCCACTACTTACGCATGTATAAGTTCATACAAAATTGTTTAACTATCATAATGATGTTAGACTATGTGATGGACCAATTTCTTATAATAAACTCAACTGAGATACCATCCATACCTGGTACTTTGTTTCTCCTGATTGATATTGTAACACTTTTAATTTCATCGTTAGTAACTATAACTATTAGAAAATTTCTTTACTCAGAAGTAAATGTCTTTAAGGGAGTATGAGATAAAATATCTTTAGGGTCATCTTGACTACACCATTTCTTAAAAAAGAAGCTTATAAGGGATTCCTTAATGTTGTTTTGTGAGGTGCAAATTTGTCACCTTGATGTTTCATCTGGTGGATTTAGTTATTCCTAAAATTTGTAGTGACAGCAATATGAAAGAAGTGAGTACTATGGTCCTCCATCTTGGCCCAATGAATTTTAGCTCTCTACTACCACCAGGCCTCCTTCACTGTCACTACCTTTTGATATACCTTGATATGCTCAACCAATGGATTATTTGACTCACCATTGAGTCCATAATTTGGTTCCTTCATTTGCATTTCTTGTATTCCTTATTGTGGTTGAACAGGCCTTTCATGAATCTTCCTAATTTCACTTTTACTCTGCCTTTTCAATGTAGACATAGCCCATTGGAATTTTGTTGATAAACAAGTCATTTTATCCCTCCATAGGTCTACACCATGCTCCATGAACAATCTCTTTTGTCTTGGGGAATGTGGGTCATATATTTTTAAATTGTAGTCTTTTCTTTATCTTATTTAATATCTATTCTTTAAACATGATCAACATGGGGTAATGATTTAAGAAAATGTAAGGAGATGAGTAATAATAGTGCTAGGAAAGGTAGTTAGTCCAGCCTCATTAAGAAAGGTCTTATCCAACCTCCCCCAAATTCTTACATTCTTAGCTTTGTTATTGCAACAAGTATATATGTTGCCCACAAAACCAAGATCTGCAAGCTCCATTTCTTATAAGAAATCAAAGAATTCCTTTTGTGCTTGGCCATGTAAAAACTTTTTCTTACCCTTTGTTTCATCTTGTGAAAGAAGTACATTGAAATCCATAATAATCATAAGAGATTCAAAATGATGTACATTGATTTTAATATGATTCCAAACATCTTTATGATTTATGTGATCTTTAGAAGCATATACAATCGAGCATCTCCATGTCTTGATAATATCATTTCTAGCACGAAAAGAAATCAACTACGATGAGGAGGAATAAGTGATATCAATTGGTATCCAGTGTCTCCACATCAGAACGATCCCTACTAAATCACCTGTTGAAGGCTGAGTATGAATATTCCATGTTTTTTCCAATAGCTTATAAACTTGACTCTTGTCAAACTTCCCAAGTCTAGTTGCTAGTAATGCCACCATGGTAATGTTATGTTATCTGACAATACACTACAAATGGCCTCTTGATTTGGTGCCTTGAATGCCTTTTATGTTCCAAAATATCAGTGAAAACATAAATGATAATTAAACAAGATTTTCTGGTGCCTTTCCCTGCTAAGCATTAACCCCTTCAAGTTATAAAACTCTTTAGGAATAATAGAAATGATGCTATAACCTACCCCAATCCTAGGCCTTCCTACACTTATTTTCAAATACAAAGAGAGTAGCCATCCAAAATGAAGAATAACTCCCTTCATGGTGCAGTTTTCATATCTAATTGTTAGCACCTATTTTTTTTGCATTCTTCAACCAGCCTTTCCTCTTACTGCATTCACTAGGCTTTCCTCCAAAATAATTTACTACAAATGTTGCTCCCAAAAGGTTGCTTATATTTCCCATCCTAGTAGATTTACAATGTTGGGCTTTCATAAGATGAAAACACCACATCCATCAAACATAAGTCAAAAGGCATTAATCAGACACTGTTACCTCATTATTGCAATATGTTTAAGTGAGGAAAACACCATTCAAAGCATTCCAAGAAACTTCCCTCAAAAAACATTTAACAGAAGAGCTGTCACTACTGCTCACCTTGCAAATGCCATTTAGGCATGCCCAAAGCACACCCTTACAGCAATAGTGGAGAGAAACTATAGCTATAGCTGTTGTTGTTGCTACTGTTGCTACTAGTATTGGTTGAACTACTGCCACTATTACTACCCTGAATACATGCTTCCAGAATTCCCCCTAACCAATATTATATCCACAATACAACTATCTATGAGCACCCACATTCTCCCTATGGCAACATATAATATTTTCATCAGCCATATAACATGATTGATTGCATTTATCCCTATCCAATAGTAGTAGCAACTGTGAGACATGTTTAACAAGATGTTCCTTTAGGTAACCAAATAGAAATGCCTACATCTCCTACACCAATAGTTCCTAGCACACAACAACTCATAGCAACCTTCACCTCCCAATATACATAGGCTTTGTAGTTATTACCTCAAAAAATAAAAGTCTCCCATTTAGCATTCTGCACCTTGGTATGCTTTAGCCAACCCTTCCTATTGCAAAATTCACCTAAGACACCAAAAGTTTCCATGGGTTTTGAGAACACTTATTCACAATTGTTGCCCCTTTAGTTGTAACCATCAATTTGAGTTTTCAATAGAAGTGTGGATATCACCATCAAGGCATCCAACATATAGTAGCCTTTGAGAAAAACAACCACATTCCTTATCAAACTATGTAGAATTGAGCCATAGAAATAGACTTCCATACACTTCTATAGCTTTACAAGCTACCATGCTTAGTTTTGAGCTTACTATCTTCATTTCCCTACCCTTCCTACACAAGTTTACCCAAGTTTTTAAGGTAGCAATTAAGCCAAAAAGACTGCAGTGTCACTGCAATAAGGCTCCCAATTTTCCCCTCGCCATGTGCTTTATTCCAAAAGTCACAACCCACGTACTACTCCTAAGAGGATCCCCTCTCAACACTCTTAATTTTGAAACACATGTTGTGAAAGGCCCCTTACATACCTCCAATCAGCTAGTCTTTACCATTCTTATTGATATCCTCATCTTTAAAACTACCATCCAACTACTCCATAATGTCACTTGTGTTGGACTACTCCAATTCCCCTTACTATTTCCTTTGTGTCTCAACCCCACTCAAGCCAGTATGCTACTAAGCTGGAGTCTTTAAAGTCTACACTCTCTTCAATTCTCTTCCTTATGATTTAGAAATACATCTACACTTGCTTAAGTGTTTCCCACTTTTGGCATTATTTTTAGACCCATTGGCCTCCCTCTGACTGTTTATGCACTCTCTATTTTTTAAATCCCTTTATTTCCTAGCCAAGGTATATCTCCTTTTCCTTGGTTGCATTAGCATCCAATGACTTAAGCCTTTCATCCTCCCAAATTCATCCTCACCATGTTCTTATTGGTCGTATTGTTCATGATTACATTTAGTCACCATTTCATTGGTGCTATCCTCCTTCACATTGTTTCGATCATCTTTGCTTGGCAAAACAACAACTCTCTTTCCAATAGGACACTCCTCAATATAGCGGCCAACATGACCACATAGAAAACACATTTAAGGAAGACTCTCATTTTCAAATGTTTGAAAAGTTCTCATCAAGTGTCCACTTAGCCATAATCCCAGCTTTAATGGATTGGATAAATCCATCCTCATACAAACTCTCCCATAAGAAGATGTTTGCAAGTCGATTGTCCACCCATCAAGTAGAATTGGCCCCTTAATAGCCTTGGCAATCCACAAAATATTTTTGGTATCCCAATACAATAGTGAGAGCACGAGAAATCTAACTCACACCAGAGCACACATAATAGAATTAGAATTTGGTCTAAAATCTGGGGTCCACGCATTCAGCCTTATACTGCACCTTGCTACCTACCAAGGTCCTCCAAGCCACTCAAAATTCCTCTCTTCCAATGATTCAAAATGCAAGAAAAAATAATTAGATGATAGATTTAAAGTCTAAAGCCTCTAAAGTGTCTTTATCTTCATTATAGAACACTTGAGATGATGAAAAAAAGGGAGATTGCTATCATATACCCTACCCACGAAATCATGTTTATGGAAGTTCATGCATTTGTCGCATACTGAATTGGACATAATGATCTCATCTAGAATAATAAAATCAACCTCCTTGGGAGCAACATCTTTCACATCGATATGTTGAGATCTTACAATAGCACCAGCTTATACTGAATTAACCCTCTTCTCAGGTAATAATGCATCTTTCAACCTTACTTTGTTTGGAAATGCCTTCTTTCCTTGACCATAATGATTAGCTTCCTGCTACAACAAATTCTATCCTACATCAACCAAGACCATAGCCTTCTGGCATTGCTGTTTACTTCCACTTATTTTTGTTTCGCCCTTCTTCCTTTTGGTCAAGTTGCTTCCAACCCCTCTTTCTATAGTTACACTTCAAGTACTGTCTAGCTTTTGAGCTTCAACATTTTTAATGTTTTCTCCATGATTTTTTTCATTAATAAGAGTGCTAAAAATGCCATTCCTTCCAACATCTCTATTACTTTAATTTATTTCACCCTCTTCCTCAAGAAATCCAACTTCTATGCCTAAATTAATTGAGATAAAATTCTCATTTGTAGCACTTTCATTTAGCTCAGCATTGATCCCAGCTTCTACAATAGAAATAATTAATACAATGTTTCTATTTCTTGATTCTACAATGTAGCTACACTTGCCTACAAGCAGCTCATTTGGCGATGGTGATGATTGAGCACACCCTTGCCTTTCTTATTACTTTTATGTGCTTTGCCACCAGCCATCACAATGAATGTAGTTTTAACTTTTCACCACTTATCAAGTAATTAAGTCCTCAATCAACAAAAACACATTACAATTACACAAACATTCCCTACAATATTCATCCAAAATATCAAAACTTCTAGCAATAGTAATTTCACATAACAAATTCATTAAAAAACAAATAAAAAATTCAAAATACTTTTTTAGTTTATGGTAAAAGAAATTGATCTTTATAATGAAATTCTACTTGATGTGGAAGACTAAGTTGAAGAGATAGTGCACAAGTGCTTAAGAATGCCTCCACAAAACACATGCATCTCTAGGAGCAAGGCACATAGTAGATTCTTGCATATCTGTGAGCAGTGAAAGCTTCTAACACTCCCACATGAATGCCAATTCAAAACACATGGTCTCCATAGCCCATATCCCCACCTCTGGCAAGCCAAGCCCACTGCCAACTTTCCCACCATCGAGAAATTTGAAATCACCCCCTTTCCAAAAATTCCCTCCACTCCAAATTTTCCCTCAAAGTCTTTGGGTTCCCTTCCCAAAGCACATGTGTGATTATAAATGCCTTCAGTTGATGAGCATAGTTGATAGCATTGGTTGACATAGTATAGAATGGATGGGAAGCATAGTTAATAGCATTGATAGCATTGGAGTCTGATTTTAGGTTAATTGTAGCAGCATTTGGATAATGGCAACTCAAGTATTCTAAGGTATATAACATTGCTATTATTTCTAACATAGATGAAGAGGCTAAAATGACTTTCCTTCCCATGAATTTAAGAGGCATGCCCATATAATCTCTAACAATTAGACCAATAATAGCCACTAAATTCATAGCTAATGCTGCATCACAGTTGCCTTTTATCTAGCCCATGGGAGGAGTCCATTGTAGCTTTACTAAGAGCCTTATGGAGTTGATTGGACTCATACTGGGCAAACTAGAAAAGTTGGAGCCTACAATAATGAGACATGTAGCAGTAGCAATATGGTAATACAAAGCCTTTAGATTAAGCACATTATTATCATATTTTCTCTTACCTATTAAACCATAAGAAGAATAAAACAGTAACCATAAACTTCATTATGTCTTGATTTTTTTGGCAATTAATGTTACACTTCATCCACTCCAACACCTACTGTAAATCTATGAACTTTAATGGACTAGTCCTTTCATATGTGAGTATAAACTTTGTTTCCTATGAATTCCAATGTTCCTTGGCCTTGTAAACATTCCAAAAGCAGTGTTCTATGGTTACTTGTTCCAAATAGCCCCAAGGATAACAAGTATTGTCCTCAATTTTGCATGAATGTAGCCATGTGGTAGTGGGTAGAGCATCATTAAGGAGGTGCCACATAAAGAGTGCAATTCTTGGTTGTAGCTTAATATTCCAAAACCAAGCAATATCCTTATGAGTATAAGTAAAGACAATCCTTATCCTCTTATTTAGCCCAATGTAGACATGTAATATGATCAATAAGTTCTTCCTCAAAATAATTTTGTAAATTCTTGATATTCCACAAGCCATAACAATCCACAACATAGTCGACCCACTTAGGTTGTAGCTCTTGCATATTGATGTAGTCAGTCACCTGCTTAGGGGAGGAAGTCTATCCAATTATCATTAAGAAAGGATGTTTTTTATCATTATAATTTGCTATACTGACTTTTGTTGTGTCCACTCCAATGGTAGATCCATAAGCTTACTAGTATGTGAAGCCCCACATGGTTTCATCATGTTTTGCTGCATGAAATATCTTTTATGAAATATTTGAACCCACTAAAAATCCTCACTTGCAAGTAAGCATCTGTAATGCTTGGTATTAAGAGCAATCTACCACCTTAACAAGTAGTGAATACTCAATCCACTTAGCTCCTTTGGTTGGATAGCTAACTCCAAGTTAACATAGTGAGTGGACCTCTGTACAACATCCCCAATCTATAAAAAATTGCACATAGCCTTGTCTAATTTGTTAATAACTCCACTTTGTATTAAGAAATTC
The DNA here is from genome assembly GCA_023846275.1 of Vanilla planifolia. NCBI lineage: Eukaryota > Viridiplantae > Streptophyta > Magnoliopsida > Asparagales > Orchidaceae > Vanilla > Vanilla planifolia. The sequence goes on along the minus strand of JAIUJO010002416.1, from coordinate 11,242 downwards.
CCAAATAGCAAGCAGGAATAGACAAAATTATAAAATTAATCATAATGATTCTCTTAATGAGTGATAGTGGTCTCACCCTCTATTTTGCCATAAATGTATGCACCTTATCAATTATGTGGCTAAAATCTTTTATAGTTTCATTGCTGAAATTAGAATGCCCAACACATATTACACCAACCATCTTTCACATTTTTATAGGCTGCACAACATTCCACATACCCATTTGTCAAAAATCAATCAAATAAGGTCAGATTACCTAAAGGAAATCATGTTATTCAAGCGACAGTAGGCCGCAGCACTAAAAGTCTAAAAAAAAGTTACACTTTAAGGTCACCACATAGCGTGTGCCCATGTTGCTACTATGCATGAGTGAAAAGTTTACAACACCTAAGTAAAGTGCAGAAACACATGTGCAACACTAGAAGCATTTAGCTCAAGATCCAATCGTACATGGTTAAACTTTGGCACATATTACAACAATTATCTTCCACTTTTTTGTAGGCCACACAACATCTCATATTGTCAAATACACATTGCATATTATGAAATTTCTATCAAGGAAGAAGACAAGAACACTAATAAGGAATCCCCTTATTATAGTGACAGTAGCTTGCAACTCTTAAAGTCCCAAAAAATGGTATACTTTGGGGTCCCCACATGCTATGCATGTAGGTTGCCAAAGACCATGTGCCAACAAGAGACTACTTGTGCATACTATGCCCTGGCATACGTACGGCTCAAGTAATGCTCGACTAGGGTTAAAGCCCAATAAGCTCATTCCCTAGAATGTATTGCACCATCAATCTTCCACTTTATTATAAGCTAAAATCCATCCCACATATCTGCATTTAGATTATATATTATGCAATTCTATTAGGAAAGAAGGGAACAATACTAATAGGGAATCACCTTATCCATACAATAGCAACACACATCATTAAAAGTCCCCAACAAGTTACACTTTGGGGACCCACATGCCACATGCATGGGTTGTTGCTAAGTGTGCACAGACAGTCCCTCATGCATGTGTAGTGCATTGGCATGCACAAAGCTTTAGAAGCCCTCAACTAGGGCTACAACACAACATGCTTAAACCCTAATGCATATTGCACCATCCATCTTCCACTTTGCTATAGGCCACATAGTGTCTTACATACCTAATTGTAGATCTTATATTGCGATAATTACATGAAGGAAGAAGGTAAGACTACCAATAAGGAATCATCTTATCAATGCAACAGCACCCCGTAGTGCTAAAAGTCCAAAAAATGTTACGCTTTGAGGATTCCACATGTCACACATGCAAGTTACCGCTAAGCATGCCCAAAACATCCCACATCCATGTGCACTATGCACTAGTATGGGTGTAGCTCTAGTAATGCTCAGATGCTTAAACCTTAGCGTATATTACACCAGCCATCTTCCATGTTTTTGCTGGTCACATTATGTAACACATACCTACTTATAGATTATATATTGTGAAAATTGTGTCAAGGAAGAAGGCATGCCTATCAATAATGAATCACCTTATCCATGAAACAAAAGAACTCAGTGTAAAAAGTGAAAAAAGTTACACTTTGGGGTTGCCACATGCCATGCTTATAGGTAGTTACTAAGCAAGTGTAGACATGCTACAACATGCACGTACTATACAATGGTGCACATGTAGCTTCAAGAGCACTTGGCTAGGGCTACAACACAATATGTTCAAACCTAATATGTATTACACTATCCAACTTCCACTTTGCTATAAGGCACACATCATTCCACATATGCATAATGGATTGTATATTGCAACAATTTTGTTATGGAATAAGGGAAGGCTACCAACAAAGAATCATGTAATCCGTGTGAAAGTAGCCCACAGTCTAAAATTTCCAAAGAAAAGTTATACTTTAAAGTCTTTACATGCCTTGTGCATAGGTTGCCACTGAGTAGTGTCTAGCGAGCAAGCAACTCCATTAGTGCTCATGTAGGGAAATAGCCCAACATGGTTAAACCCTAGCTTATATTGCACCATCCATCTACCACTTTACTGTAGGCTACATAATGTCCCATATACCCACTTGCATTTGGTATATTGCAACAATTCTATCAAGGAGGAATGACTACTAAAAAGAAATCACCTTATGCAATAATAATAACCAACACTACTAAAAGTAACAAAAAAGTAACAATTTGGGTTCCCCTCATGCCTCGCATGGTTTGTTGATGAGCGCATATGGGTTGGCCTAAAAAGCTTTAAAAAGTAACACTTTGGGGTCCACACATGCCATGCACGTAGGTTTCCATAGAGCATATGCAGATAGGTTCTAGTGCATGCACACAGTACCAATAGCACTTAGTTAGGGCTACAACCCAAAATACTTAAACCCTTCTGCATATTACACCATCCATCTTCCACTTTATTGTAAGCTACGCAACATCCCGCAAGCACACATGTAAATTTTATATTATAAAATTCTATCAAGAAAGAAGGTAATACTACTAATAAGTAATCACCCTATCCAAGTGACAGCAGTCAATAACACAAACAATCATAAAACAAATTACACTTTGGGGTCCACACATACCATGTGCAAAGGTTGTCGTTAAGCATATGTTGATAGGCCCATGGGCATGTGCACAAACATGTCCCCATGGATGCATATGGTGCAATGGTGTTCACATGGCACTAGTAGTGCTTGGCTCAGGCTATAACCTAAAATGCTTAATCCCTTGTGCATATTGCACCATCTATCTTCCACTTAGCTAAAGACCACAAAACTTCCCAAATGCATACTTTTGTATAGTACATTATGACCATTTTATCAAGGAAGAAGGTAAGATTACAAATAAGTAATCACTTTATCCATGCAATAATAGCTCGTAGTGCTAAAAATCCTAAAAAACATTACACTTTAGGGTCCCAAAATGGCACACACACTTGATGCCATTAAGAGCACACAGGGAGGCCCCAGGCATGCAAGTAGACATACCCCCACACTCACACACTAAACTAGCATGTATGCTACTCCAGTAGTACTTGGCTAGGGCTACCACCATAAATGCTTAAACCTTAGCTCATATTACACCATCAATCTTCCACTTTGTATTAGGCCACACTACGTCCAACATTCCTATTTGTAGATAGTATATTGTGAAAATTCTATCAAGGAAGAAGGCAAGAGAATGAATAGGTAATCACCTTCTCTATGCGACAACAACCCACAATATTAAAAATCTAGAAAAAGGTTACACATTGGGGTCCCCACAAGTCATGCATGTAGGTTGCTATTGAGCATGCACATACAGGCTCCCTCGTGTGCATGTAAATAACATCACATGCACATGCATATGCACTAGTGTACATGCAACTCCAATAATGCTCGACTAGGGCTACCACCAAAAGTGCATAAACCCGAGCTATATTGTACCATCCCTCTTCCATTTTATTGTAAGCCATATAACTTCCTACATACCCACTTATAAATTGTATATTGTGAAAATTCTATCAAGGAAGAAGGAAAGACTACTAATAGGTAATCACTTTATCAATGTGTAGTAACCCATAGTGCTAAAAATCCAAAAAAATGTTACACTTTTGGGTCCTCAGATGTCACATATGTAGGTTTTCATTAAGCACGTGTAGATAGGCCCTTGTACATGGGCACAAACAAGCCCCCATTAGTGCATGCATCACACTTTTGTTTGAAATGCTGTAGTCGTGCTCAACTAGGGCTGCATCCTAAAATGCTAAAACCCTAGTGCATATTGCACCATCCATGTTCTAATTTACTAAAGCTCACAGGACATCTCATATGCCAAATTGCAGATTCTATATTATGACATTTCTATCAAGCAAGAAGCCAAGAATACGAATTGGTAGTCACCATATCCATGCAGTAGTAGCTCGTAATGCTAAAAATTTTGAAAAAGTTTACCTTTAGGGTCCCCACATTCCATAGGCACAAGTTGTAACTTGACTCTTCCAGAGAAGGCCTTATGTTCATGCAAATTCTCTCCCATATGCATGCACATAGGAATATTATGAGTTACCAAAGTAAATAAACGTAAATAATAGAAAAAGATATTTTAAAGTTTTATAAATATTTATTAAAACAAAAAGAGATAAATAGAAGGAATGTGATATACCAAAATTAAAGTGATGTAAATGTTAGACAAGAGGAGATGTGGAGTTACATAGTAATGTCACCAAATCAAAGTGAATCAAACAAAGAAATGAGAGAATTTGTATAAGAAAGTTATATTTTAAAATATGAAGGAGCTTTTTGTGTAATATATTGGATAATCAAAAGTGATATGAACCAAAATGTATCATAAAGTTTTCCAAGTACTGAGAAAGTAAAATATTTAAAAGGATATATATGAATATATAGTTCGATAGAGCTCATCGACATGTATCTGATGATATTTGTTTTGTCTCTAGTTTTCATTTTTAATTACTATGAAATACCAAAGTAAGCATAAGTAATAATAAATTATGATTTTAAAATAAAGAAAATATATGTTAAAGCTAAAATAAGATAAATTTAAGTGCTGCAACATAACCAAACAAAATCATTTTAAAAGTTATGTGAGAAGAGATTTAGCATTACATAAGGTTATAATTGAAGAAAAGCAAAAAAAATTGAAGAAATAAGATTAATTTTGTAGGGAAGTTGCTCTCCAAAATGCCAAAAAGATCAAATACATCATTATTGAACATCAAATTTGGTCCAAAAAAGAAGTAACTTGTAAAGCATGCAAAATTCATATAAAATAAAATATTTAAAAAAATACAAAAATTAATGTTTAGTTAGATAAAACTAATCGAGATGTGTCCAACTATATTCGTCTCATCTTGATCAAACTTTGTACTAAATTACTATGAATACCAATGTAAATAAGCATAAATAATAATAAATTATTATTTTTTAGTGAAGCATAAATAATAATAAATTATTATTTTTTATTCAATAAATAAATATTAAATATTGAATGTGATAAATTGAAGTAATATAATATAACCAAATCAAAGCGATGTAAAGGTCAAATCGGAGATTTAGAGTTTCATAATAATATAACAAAATTAAAGTAAAATATTTAAAAAAATAAGAAATTTTATATGAATCATTTTAAAATACTAAGGAGATTGAGTGTAGCAGCATTAATTGTCGAATATAGTATGAATTAGAATTCATGTAAAGCATGCAAAAATCAAAGAAAATAAAATTTTTTAAAAATGCAAATGAATATTTATTTTAATAAATCATATTGAATGGAGTTGAATAAGATTTATTTTATCTTGATGAGACAAAATTTATAATTTATAAGAATTATAAAAATAAATAAGCATAAATGTTAGTGATGTTTTACTTAAGCATTAAGAAAACATATAATAAATATGAAATGAGATAAATTCAAGTAATATTTTTTAGAAAAATAAAAGTGATGTAAATGTCACACTAGGTTAGATTTAATGTTACATTGTAATATAACTAAATCAAAGAAAATACTTTGAAGAAATGATATAAATTATATCAAAAAGATGCATTCCAAAATATTAAGAGATCGAAAATAACATCTTTAATCATAATCACATATGATACCAAATATCTCAAAAAACATTCTAAAGCAGTAGAGAATAAAATATTTGAAGGTATAGAAATGAGTATTTAAGTGGATTTAGATCATCGAGAAGACTAATGACATTTGTTTGGCCTCAATCACACTTTGTTTGGAATTTCTTCAAATTTCTAAACAAAACAAACATAAATAATAAAGAAATATTTTTTTTAATATAAAGTAAATATATATTAGAGATAGAATAAAAATAACATGAAGTAATCTAACATAATCAAATCAAATATATGAAAATGTCACATCAAAGGAGATTTAGACTCATAAACTAAGACAATTATATCAAAGAAAAAATTGGAACAAATAAGATAAATTATATATGAAAGTTGCATTATAAGACACTTAAGACAAGGAGTTTCACATCCATAATCATGAAATAATTTACAAAACAAAATATAATATAAAATACACTAAAATGACTTTTTAAATGATAGAACTACCAACACAAGTATGATGACATTTGTTTCATAGAGATCTGACTTCATTTGGAATTACTATGAATTACCAATATTAAAAAGTGTAAATAATAATAAATTGTTATTTTAATATGAAGAAAACATTCATTAGAACTAAAATTAGACAAATTAAAATAATGTAGCTAACTAAATCAAAGAGAGGTAAACGTCACAAAATAGGAGATTTAAGGTAACATATTAATATAACCAAATCAAAGTAGAAACTATGGAGAAATAATACTAATTATTTTAAAAAGTTACATTAAAAGATATTAAGGAGAACAAATGTAACATCCTCAATCATCAAATGTCATTAGAATCAAAGTATCTAGTGGAGCTTGCCAAAGTAATAATAAATTAAATATTTAAATATATAAAAAAATTAATTGTACAACACCTTCTAAGACAAGTGCAATTATGTTTGTTTTATCTTAGTTAGACCTTTTTTAAATACCATAAGTTTACCAAAATAAATAATAAAAAAATATTTCTTTAATATAAAGTAAATATATATTAATGCAAAAAATAAGATAAATAAGTGTATTGAAATATAGATGAATAAAAGTATTGTAAAAGTCACATAAGTGGAAAATTTTACTTTTTAAAAAAAAATTAATTCAAAGAGAAAGTTTTGAAGAAATATGATAAATTATATGAGATTACTACAATCCAAGTTACTATGGAGATTAAGTGTAACATTTCTAACCACCAAAAATTGTATAAATCAAAATAAGCCATAAAATATGCAAAAAATATTTGAAAATAAAATATTTAATTATATAAAAATGAATATTTAATTGTATAAAGCTCATTTAGTTGAGTCCAATGAAGTTTATTTCATATTTATCAAACCACCTTTGGAAGACATGTGAATTACCAAATAAACAAACACAAGCAATCATAAATTATTATTTTAACAATAATAAAATATAAATTATTACTCAAATAAGATATATTAAAGTAATTTAATATTACTAAACCAAAGCCATGTAAATTTCACGTGAGAAGAAATAAAGTTTCATAGTAATATAACATAATAAAAAAATATTGGAATATATTAAACATGTTATATAAAAAAATTCTATATTCAAAGATACTAGGGAGATCAACTATAACATCATTGCTTAACAAACCTATTACGAATAAAACGTATTGTAAGACATCCCAAAATCATTGAAAATAAAATATTTAAAAATATAAAATAAATATCAAAATTGATAGGGCAATTCAAAATGAGTCCAACAACATTTGTTTCATCTTTGTTAGAATTTCTTAAAAAATACTATAAATTACAAAAGAAAATGGTTTTAAATAATAAATAAATTATTATAATAAAATTTAGTAGATATATAATAAAACTAAGATAAAATAAATTGAAGCATTATAATATAACTAAAACAAGATAATATAAGGGTTACACGATAAGAGAATTAGAGTTTCAAAATAATATAACCAAATAAAAATAAAAGATTTGTATAAATGAGATGAATTGTATGGAGAACTTACATTGCAATATACTAAGGTGATCAAGTGTAACATCCTTTGTCATCAAATTTTATAAGAATCCAACAACAATGTAATGTTGTATTTTAGGAAATAAGATAAATTACTTGGTAATATTGTATTCCAAGAAATTAGAAAATCATGTGCAAAATCTCCTTCAAAAAATTAGGTATAAATCTTAATGTCTCATTATGCATGCCAATGATCAAGAAAATAAAATGCTTAAAAATATATAAAAGACTATTTAATTAGAAAGAGCTCTCTAAATAAATACAACAACCTTTGTTTCATCTTGATATGACCTTGTTTGGAATTACTACACATTATCAAATAAATAAAATGATAATAAAATATAACTTTAATGATAAGTCAATATATACTAAAGTTGAGAAAGTATAAATTGAAGCTATGTAATATAACCAAAACAACATGATGAAAGATCACATGAGAGGGGATTTAAAGTTGTATAGTAATATAACAAATCAAAACAAGCAATTATAAGAAATAACAAATTATATTAGAAAGGAGCATTGCAAAATACTTATTGGAATTAGTATACCAATCTCAATCATCAAATTAGGTACAAATCAAAATTTCTCATTTAGCATGATCAATTCCTTAAAACTATAGCTTTTAAAAATATAAAAAAATATTTAACTTTGTAGAGCTCCTTGAGGTGTGTCTAACAATGTTTGTTTCATCTCAATCAGATATTACTTAGAATTACTATGAATTAGAAAAGTATATATGCATAAATAATAACAAATTATCATTTAAGTATTATGTAAATATAAAGTTCATGTAAGAGAACATTTATAGTTATGAAGTAATATAGAAAAATAAAGTAAAACATTTGAAAAATAAGATAAATTAGGCAGAAAAGTTGCATTCCAAGTTCTAAGGTGATGGAGAGTAACATCCAAGATCATTAAATCATATTTCAAAAATAATGCCAAAGAAAAACTTGCCAAAGCCATTAAAATAAAAAATTTTAAAATATATAATGAAAACTTATTTGGATAAGCTTAAAGAGACAAGCACAATGACATTTTCATATTATAACAATCACAAGAAAAGACACTTAGATTTATATAAATAGTATAACCAAATAAAAATTAAAAATTTGAATAAATATAATAATTTGATTGAGAAAGTTATATTTCATGATATTGAAGAGATTAAGTGTATTAATCTTGACTGTCAAGTCTAGAATGAATTGAAATACTCATAATGTATACTAAAACTCTTAAAAATCAATATTTAATTAGACAGCTTATAGAGATAAGTCTAATGATGCTTCTTTTATTCTCAATCTTGTGTCATTCAAAATTACTATTATTACCAAAGAAAATATATTAACTAATTATTAATTTATATTTAGTAAATATGTATTAAAGGATAAATGAAAACAAATTAAAGCAATGTAATATAGTCAAATCTAAGTGTTGAAATGGTCCACCAGATTAGATTTAGAGTTAGATATAAATATAACTAAATCAAAACAAAACAATTTGAATAAATGACATAAATTTTGTAGGAAAGTTGCATTCCATCATACAAAGCACTTGAAACATCCTTGATCATTAAATCAGGTTCTAATTGAAATGACTCATAAAGCATCCCAAATCTTAAAAAAATAAAATAATTAAAAATATAAAAAAATTAGTTTGATAGAGCTAATTGAGATGAGTCAAATGATGTTTGTTTTGCCTCAATCTAACCTCAGTTGAAATACCTTGAATTATTAAAGTAAATTAGCATAATGAAAAAAGTAATATTTTAAAATAATATAATATAACCAAATAAAAATTAATATAAAAGTAAAATGACATGAGCTTTAGAGATAGTAATTTATCTAATTGAAGATAAATATTTGTTGAAATGAGAAATTACATGGGAAAGTTGCATTTTAAGACACTAAAGAGCTTGAGTGGTGCATTCTTGATCATTAAGTCTTATAAAAATCTAGATGTCTCATAAAGCATGGCAAAATTATAGAGAACAAAATATTTAAAGTTATAAAATAAATATTTAATTGATAAAACTTATTGATTCGATTGACTGATGCTTGTTTCATTTCTATCATATCTCTCTTCAAAATTACTATGAATTACTAAAGTAAATAAACATAAATAATCATAAATTTTATTTTAATATTAAGTGAATATATATTAAAGCAAAAATGAGAGAAATTAAAGCAATGTAATATAATGAAATGAGAATGATGTGGAGCTCACTTGATAGAAAAAAAAAAGATTTTCATAGTAATATGACCAAATCAAAGAATACTAATTGAAGAAATGAGATAAATTATCTTAAAAAGTTGATTTGTAAGGTACTAAGAACATTGAGTGCAACATCCATCATCTTTAAACAAGATAATAATTATAATACCTTGTAAAGCATGCTAAATAATGGAACTAAATTAAGTATAAATTTTCAAATTGAATATTTAGTTGGATAGAGCATTTTTGAGATAAGTCTAATGACATTTATGTTATCTTGATCAAAGATTTTTTAGAATTACTATGAATTAATAAAGTAAAAAAGGCAAAAATAATAATAAATTACTTTTTTGAATATTAATTAAAAATTGTATTAAAGTTAAAATAAGATAAATTAAAGAATATAGTACAACAAAATTATTACGATATAAAGGTCACATGAAATGTTTAGAGTTGTGTAGCCATATAGCTAAGTCAAAGCAAAAACATCAAAACATGTGACAAATTATATGCGAAAGTTTGGATTCCATGATACAAAGGAGATCAAGTGTACCTTTCTCAATTGTGAAATTAGTTCAAATTTAAATGCCTCAAAAAGCATACCAATTCAATGGATAAAAATATTTAAAGTTATATAAATACAATATTTAAATGGATTGAGCTCATTATGATAAGTCTAATGATGTTTACTTCAGCTTCATCATAATTAATTAAGAATTTGGAAAAATTACCAAAGTAAATAATTATTAATTAAGAAATTATTTTAATATTAAGTAAATATATATTAATGATAAAATATGATATATTAAAATAGCTTAATTTTACTAAATAAAAAGTGATGTAAAGATCATACTAGAAGAGATATATAATTATATAGTAATGTAACTAAATCGAAGGAAATATTAGAAGAAATGAAATAAATTATATGAGAAAATTGTATTCCATAATATTAAGGACAACAAGTTTAACATAATTGTTTGTCAAATAAGTTACAAGTTAAAGTGTCTTGTGAAAATATACCAAAATTAAAGAAAATAAATATTTCAAAATATAGAAATGAATATTTTAATGTATAAAGTAAGTCGAGACAACCTCAATTAGCTTTATTTTATACCAATCAGACATTGTTAGGAATTATTACGATTTACAAAAATTAATAGCTTTAAATAATAATCAATTGTTCTTTTAATGTTAGGTAAATATTTAGTAAAATTGAAATAAGATAAATTGAGTTAATGTAGTTTACAAGATATATGTGATATAAAGGTCACACAATGAGAGATTTAGAACTACATATTAATATAACTGATTTGAAGGAAAAACTATGATGAAAAATAAAAGTATTTCAAAAGATAGAAAAGAGCATATAGTTGGATTAAGTCTATCAATTTGGGGTGGAATGACACGTCTTTCATCTCGATTAGACATTATCAAAAT
>JAIUJO010003206.1:7500-12500 GCA_023846275.1 Vanilla planifolia | reverse complement strand
AGAAGAAGAAGAAGAAGAAGAAGAACAAAATGAAGAAGATGGAGAAGGAGAAGAAAAAGAATATGAAGAAGAAGAAGAAGAAGATAAAGAAAAAGAAGAACAAGAAGTAGATAAAGTAACAAAAGAAGAAGATGAAGAAGAAGAAGAAGAAGAAGAAGAAGAAGAAGAAGAAGAAGTAGAAGAAGTCGAAGAAGAAGAAGAAGGAGATGACGATGACTAAAAGAATGATGAAGTAGAGGAAGAAAATGATGAAGGAGGAGGAGGAGGAGGAGGAGAAGAAGAAGAAGAAGAAGAAGAAGAAGAAGTAGTAGAAGACGAAGGAGACAAAGATGAAGAGGAAGAAGAAGATGGAGAAGGAGGAGAAGAAGAAGAAGATGAAGAATAAGAAGAAGAAGAAGAAGTTGTAAATTAAGAAGAAGAAGAAGAAGGAGAAGTGAAAATGAAGAAGAAGAAGTTGAAGAGGATTAGAAGAAGAAGAAGGAAAATATGAAGAAGAAGAAGAAAAAGAAGAAGGAGAAGAAGAAGAAGAAGAAGAAGGAGAAGAAGAAGAATAAGAAGAAGATGACAAAAAAGATGAAGAAGGAGAAGAAGAAGTATAAGCAAAAGAAGAATAAAAAAGGTGAGAGAGCAGATGAAGAAGAACAAGAAGACGAAGAAGAAGAAGAAAGAGAAGATGAAAAAGAAGAAGATGGAGGAGGTGGAGAAAGAGAAGAAGAAGAAGAAGAAGAAGTAGTAGAACATGACGAAGAGGAGAAGGAAGAAGAAGAAGAAGAAGTAGAGGAAGGAAAAGAAGATGAAGAAGAAGAAGAAGAATAAGAAGAAGAAGAAGAAGAAGAAGAGGAAGAGGAAGAGGAAGAAGAAGAAGAAGAGTAAAAAGAAGAAGAAGAAGTAGAAGAAGAGGAAGAAGGAGAAGAAGAGTAAAAAGAAGAAGAAGAAGAAGAAGAAGAGGAAGAGAAAGAAGAAGAAGAAGAAGAAGAGCAAGAGAAAGAAGAAGAAGAAGAAGAAGATGAAGTTGAAGATGAAGATGAAGAAGAAGAAGAAGATGATGATGATGATGATGAAGAAGAAGGTGATGATGATGAAGATGAAGAGGAAGGAGAAGTAGAAGAAAAAGAATAACAGGAAGAAGACAAAGTAAAAGAAGAAGAAAATAATAGTAGTAATTATAAGGATAATAATAATAATAATAATATTAACAAGAAGTGGACGAAGAATAAGAATAATAATAAGAAGAAGAAGGAGGAGGAGAAGTTTTGAGGAAGGGGAGGAAGCAAGGGAAGGCAGAGACGATGAACAAGAAGAAGAAGAAGAAGAAGAAGAAAAGGTATAAGAAGAAGAAAAAGAAGAAGAAGACGAAGAATATGAAGAAAAGGAGTAGAAGAAGAAGAAGAAGAAGAAGTCGTGGAAGAAGAACAAGAATATGAAGTAGGCAAAGAAGAAGTAAAAGATGAAGAAGAAAAATAAGGTGGAGATGAAGAACAAGAAGAAGGAGAAGAAAAAGAAGAAGAGGAAGACGAACAAGAAGTAAAGGAAGAAAAAGAAGAAGAAGAAGAAGAAGAAGAAGAAGAAAAGAAGAAGAAGAAGAAGAAAAAGAAGAAGAAGAAGAAGAAGAAGAAGAACAAAAAGAAGAAGTAGAAGAATAAGACGATGATGATCAAGAAGAAGAAGAAGAAGAAGAAGAAGAAGAAGAACATGAAGGAAAAGAATAAGAAGAAAAAGATGAAGACGAAGAAGAAGAAGAAGAAGAAGAAGAAAAAGATAAAATAGGACGAAGAAGAAGTTGTAGTAGTAGTTGTTGTACAAGAAGAAGAATAAAAGAACTAAGAAGAAGAAGATGAAGAAGAAGAAGAAGAAGTAGAAGAATAAGAAGAAGAAGAGGTGGAGAAGAAGAACAAGAAGAAGAAGAACAAGAAGAAGAAGTAGAAGAAGAAGATGTAGAAAGAGGAGAAGGAGGAGGAGAAGAGGAGGGGAAGAAGAAGAATAATAAGAAAGTAGTGGAAGAAGATGAAGAAGAAGTAGAAGAAGTAGATGATTAAGAGGAAGAAGGAGAAAAGAAGAAGAACAAGAAGTAAAAGAAGAAGAAGAAGAAGAAAGTGTAAAGGAAGAAGTAGAAGAAGAAAAAGAAGAAGAAGAAGAAGAAGAAGAAGAAGAAGTAGAAGAAGAAGAAGAAGAAGAGGAAGAGGAAGAACAAGAAGAAGAAGTAGAAGAAGAAGGAGAAGAAGATCATGATGATGATGAAGATGAAGAAGAAGAAGAAGAAGAAGAAAAAGAAGAAGAAGAAGAAGAAAAATAAAATTAAGAATAAGAAGTAGAACAAAAAAAAAAGGACAAGAAGAAGAAGAAGAGGAAGAAGAACAAGTGGAAGACATAGATGAAGATGATGATGAAGAAGAAGAAAAAGAAGAAGAAGTGGAAGAAATAGAAGAAGAGGAAGAAGAACAAGAAGAAGAAGAAGTAGAAGAAGAAGAAGTCGAAGAAGAGAAGATGATGATGACAATGATGTAGAAAATGAAGTAGTAGAAGAAAAAAATGAAGAAGCAGAAGACGAAGAAGAAGAAGAAGAATAAGAAGAAGAAGAAGAAAAAGAAGGGGAAGAAGAAGAAGAAGCACAAGAAGAACAACAAGAAGGAGAAGAAGGAGGAGAGGAGGAGAAGAAGAAGAAGAAGAAGAAGAAGAAGAGATGACGAAGAAGTAGAAGAAGGTGAAAAAGAAGGAGGAGGAGGAGGAGAAGAGGAGAAGAAGAAGAAAGAGGAGTAGGGGGAGGAGAAAAATATAAAGAAGAAGAAGGATTATAAGAATAGGAAGAAGAAGAAGAAGAAGAAGTAGAAGAAAAAGTAAAAGTAGAAGAAGAAGAAGAAGAAGAAGAAGAAGATGATGATGATGAAGAAGAAGAACAAAAACAAGAAGAAGAAGAAGTAAAGGAAGAAGAAGAAGATGTAGAAAAAGTAGAAGAAGAAAATGAAGAGATGAAGAGGAAGAAGAAGAAAAAGAAGAAGAAAAAGAAGAAGAAGGAGAAAGAGAAGTAGAAGGAGGAGAAGAAGAAGAAGAAGTTGAAGAAAATGAAGAATAAGAAGTAAAAGAAGAAGTAAAAGAAGAAGAAGTAATTTGAGATTAAGAAGAGGAAGAAGAAGAAGAAGAAGAAGAAGTAGAAGAAGTAGAAGAAGAAGAAGAAAAAGAAGAAGCGGAGGAAGAAGAAGAAGAAGAAGTTGAAGATAAAGAAGAAGAAGAAGAAGAATAAGAAGAAGATTTAGAAGAAGATGATGAAGAAGAAGAAGAAGTAGAAGAAGAAGAAGATGATGATGATGATAAAGAAAATGTACAAGTAGAAGAAGAAAATGAAGATGAAGTTTAAGAAGAAGTCGACAAAGGAGATGATGAAGAAGAAGAAGAAGAACAAGAAGAAGAAGAAGAAGGAGAAGGTGAAAAGAAGGAGGTGAAGAAGAACTACAAGATGAAGAAGGAGAAGAAGAAGGAGAAGGCGGAGGAGAAGAAGTAGGAGGAGAAGAAGAAGATTATGAAGAAGAAAAAGAAGAGGAATAGGAAGAATAATAATAATAATAATAATAATAATAAGCAAAGGAAGAAGAAGAAGGAGAAGAAGTAGAAGAAGACGAAGAAGAACACAAAGGAGAAGAAGAAGAAGAAGAAGAAGGAGAAGAAGAAGGAGAAGAAGAAGAAGAAGAAGAAGAAGAAGAAGAAGAAGAACAAGAGGGAGAAGGAGAAGAAGAACAAGAAGTAGAAGGAGAAGAAGTAGAAGAAGAAGAAGAAGAAGAAGATGGAGAAGAAGAAGAAGAAGAAGTAGAAGAAGAGAAGAAGAAGAAGAAGAACAAGAATAAGAGGGAGAAGAGAAGAAGAACAAGAAGTAGAAGAAGGAGAAGAAGAAGAAGAAGAAGTAGATAGAGACGAAGACGAAGAAGAAGTAGAAGAAGATGAAGAAGTAAAGCAAGAAGAAGAAGAAGAAGAAGAAGGAAAAAAAAGAAGAAGGAGAAGGATAAGAGTAAGAAGAAGAAGAAGAAGTAAACGAAACGAAGAACAAAAAGAAGAAGAGGAAGAAGATGTTGTAGAAGAAGGAGAAGACCAAGAAGAACAAAACGAAGAACTAGAAGGAGAAGAAGACAAAGAAAAAGAAGAAGAAGAAGAAGAAGAAGAAGAAGAAGAAGCAGAAGACAAAGAAGAAGAAGAAGTAGAAGAAGAAAAATGTAGAAGGAGAATGTTGAGGAGGATGTGGAGAGAAGAAGAAGAAGACAAAGAAGAAGAAAAAGATGAAGAAGAAAAAGAAGAAGTTGAAGAAGGACAAAGTAGAAGGAGAAGTAGAAGAAGAAGAAGTAGAAGAAGAAGAAGAAGAAGAAGAAGAAGAAGAGGAAGAAGAAGGAGAAGAAGAAGAAGAAGAAGAAGAATAAGAAGAAGAAGAAGAAGAAGAAGAAGGAGATGAAACAGAAGAAGGAGAAGAAGAAGAAGAAGAAGAAGAAGAAGAAGAAGCTTAAGAAGAAGAAGAAGAAGAAGAAGAGATGAAAAAGAAGAAGGAGAACAAGAAGAAGAAGAAGAAGAAGAAGAAGAAGAAGATGAAGAAGAGGAAGAAATAAAGGAGGAAGAAGAAGAAGAGAAGAAGAAGAAGAAGAAGAAGTAAAAGTAGAAGAAGAAGTTGAAGTAGTAGTGGAAGAAGAAGAAGGAGAAGAAGAAGATGTGGAAGAAGAAGAAGTAGAAGAAAGAGAAGAAAGAGGAGAAGAAGAAGAAGAAGAAGGTAGAGAAGAAGAAGAAGAAGAAGAAGAAGTACTAGAAGTAGAAGTAGTAGAAGAAGAAGAAGAAAAAGAAAAGAATTAGAAGAAGAAGAAG
Source organism: Vanilla planifolia (assembly GCA_023846275.1). NCBI lineage: Eukaryota > Viridiplantae > Streptophyta > Magnoliopsida > Asparagales > Orchidaceae > Vanilla > Vanilla planifolia. The sequence goes on along the minus strand of JAIUJO010003206.1, from coordinate 7,667 downwards.
AAGAAAAAGAAGTACTAGAAGAAAAAGAAGAAGAAGAAGAAGATAATGATGATGAAAAAGAAGAAGAAGAAGAAGAAAAAGAAGAATTAGTTGCAGATGAAGAAGAAGAAGAAGAAGAAGATGACGATGAAGAAGAAGAAGACAAATTGTAGAAGAAGAAGAACAAG
>JAIUJO010003206.1:0-2500 GCA_023846275.1 Vanilla planifolia | reverse complement strand
AGAACATGAAGAAGAGGAGAAGGAAGAAGAAGAAGAAGAAGTAGAGGAAGGAAAAGAAGAAGAAGAAGAAGAAGAAGAATAAGAAGAAGAAGAAGAAGAAGAGAAGAAGAATAAAAAGAAGAAGAAGTACAAGAAGAGGAAGAAGAAGAAGAAGAGTAAAAAGAAGAAGAAGAAGAAGAAGAAGAAGAGGAAGAGAAAGAAGAAGAAGAAGAAGAAGTGCAAGAGAAAGAAGAAGAAGAAGAAGAAGATGAAGTTGAAGATGAAGAAGAAGAAGAAGAAGATGATGATGATGATGATGATGAAGAGGAAGGAGAAGTATAAGAAAAAGAATAACAGGAAGAAGACAAAGTAAAAGAAGAAGAAAATAATAGTAGTAATTATAAGGATAATAATAATAATAATAATATTAACAAGAAGTGGACGAAGAATAAGAATAATAATAAGAAGAAGAAGGAGGAGGAGAAGTTTTGAGGAAGGGGAGGAAGCAAGGGAAGGCAGAGACGATGAACAAGAAGAAGAAGAAGAAGAAGAAGAAAAGGTATAAGAAGAAGAAAAAGAAGAAGAAGACGAAGAATATGACGAAAAGAGGAGAAGAAGAAGAAGAAGAAGAAGTCGTGGAAGAAGAACAAGAATATGAAGTAGGCAAAGAAGAAGTAAAAGATGAAGAAGAAAAATAAGGTGGAGATGAAGAACAAGAAGCAGGAGAAGAAAAAGAAGAAGAGGAAGACGAACAAGAAGTAAAGGAAGAAAAAGAAGAAGAAGAAGAAGAAGAAGAAGAAGAAGAAGAAAAGAAGAAGAAGAAGAAGAAGAAGAAGAAGAAGAAGAAGAAGAAGATGTAGAAGAATAAGACGATGATGATCAAGAAGAAGAAGAAGAAGAAGAAGAAGAAGATGAAGGAAAAGAATAAGAAGAAAAAGATGAAGACGAAGAAGAAGAAGAAGAAGAAAAAGAAAAAGATAAATAGGACGAAGAAGAAGTTGTAGTAGTAGTTGTTATACAAGAAGAAGAATAATACAACTAAGAAGAAGAAGACGAAGAAGAAGAAGAAGAAGAAGTAGAAGAATAAGAAGTAGGAGAAGAAGAAGAACAAGAAGAAGAAGAAAATGTAGAAGAAGAAGAGGTGGAGAAGAAGAACAAGAAGAAGTAGAAGAAGAAAAACAACAAGAAGTAGAAGAAGTAGAAGGAGAAGAAGAACAAGAAGAACAAGCTGAAGAAAAAGAAGAAGAAGAAGAAGAATGGGAAGAAGAAGAAGAAGGAGAAGAAGAAGTAGAAGAAGAATATGATGAAGAAGAAGAAGAAGAAGAAGAAGAAGAAGAAGTAGTAGAATAAGAAGGGGAAGATGAAGAAGAAGAATAAGAAGAAGAAGAATAAGAAGTAAAGGAAGAAGAAGAATAAGAAGAAGAAGAAGAAGAAGAAGGCGAACAAGAAGAAGATGATGATGTTGATGAAGAAAATGAAGAACATGTAAATGAAGAAAATGTTGAAGAAGAATAAGAAGAAGAAAATGAAGGACAAGAAGAAAAGGAAGCTGAAGAGTATGAAGAAGAAGAAGAAGAATATTCAGGATAAGAAGAAGGACAAGAAAAAGACGAGAAGAAGAAGAAGAAGATGAAAGAGGAGGGGGGGACAAAGAAGAAGAAGAAGAAGAAGGAGTAAAAGAAGGAGAAGGAGTAGAAAAAGGAGAAGAAGAAGATGGAGAAGAAGAAGAAGGAGAAGGAGAGGAAGGAGAAGGAGAAGAATAAGAAGAAGAAGAAGAAGAAGAAGAACAAGGAGAAGAAGAAGAAGGAGAAGAAGAAGAAGAAGGATGAGAAGAAGAAGAAGGAGAAGAAGAAGAAGAACAAGCAGGAGAAGAAGAAGAAGGAGAAGAAGAACGAGAAGAAGAAGAGGGAGAAGAAGAAGAAGGAGAAGAAGATGAAGGAGAAGAAGTAGAAGGAGAAGAAGAAGATGAAGGAGGAGAAGAAGAAGAAGGAGAAGAGGAAGAAGAAGAAGCAGAAGAAGAAGAAGAAGAAGAAGAAGAAGGGGAAGGAGGAGGAGAAGAAGAAGAAGAAAAAGAAGAAGAAGAAGAAGGAGGAGAAGGAGAAGAAGAAGGAGAAGAAGAAAAAGAAGAAGAAGGAGAAGAAAAAGAAGAAGAAGAAGGAGAAGAAGAAGAAAAAGAAGGAGGAGGAGAAGAAGAAGAAGGAGGACAAGAAGAAGAAGAAGGAGGAGAAGAAGAAGAAGAAGGAGGACAAGAAGAAGAAGAAGGAGGAGAAGAAGAAGGAGGAGGAGAAGAAGAAGAAAGAAGAGGAGGAGAAGAAGAAGAAGGAGGAGGAGAAGAAGAAGAAGAAGATGAAGAAGGAGAAGAAGAAGAAGTAGAAGGAGAAGAAGAAGAGAAGAAGAAGAAGTAGGAGAAGAAGAAGAAGACGAAGAAGAAGAAGAAGAAGAAGAAGAAGACGAAGAAGAAGGAGAAGAAGAAGATGGCAAAGGAGAAGGAGAAGAAGAAGATGATGAAGGAGAAGGAGAA
>JAIUJO010002433.1:32500-35000 GCA_023846275.1 Vanilla planifolia | reverse complement strand
CTTCTTCTTCTTCTTCTCTTTTCTTCTTATTTTTTGTCTTCTTCTTCTTCTATTTCTTCTTCTTCTTCATCATCATCTTTTTCTTCATCTTTTTCTTCTTTTTCTTCTTCTTCTTCTACTTTTTCTACTTCTATTTCTTCTTCTTATTCTAATTCCTCTTCCTCTTCTTCTTCTTCTTCATCATTGTTTACTTCTTCGTCATCATCTTCTTCTTCTTCTTCATCTTCTTCTTCTAATTCAACTTCATCGTCTTCTTCTTTTTTTCCTCTTCTTCTTATTCTTCTGCTTCTTCTTCTTCTTTTTCTTCTTCTTCTTCCTCTTATTATTATTATTATTATTATTATTATTATTATTCGTCATGCTCTTCTTCTTTTACCTCTTCTTCTTCTTCTTGTTCTTCTTCTTCTTCCTCCTTCTCCTCCTCTTCCTCTTCTTCTTCCTCTCGTGCATCTTCCTCTTTTTTGTCATCTTTTTCTTCTTGTAATTCTTTTTCTTTCTCCTCCTCTTCTTCTTCTTCTTCTTCTTCTTCTTCTTCTTCCTCTTCTTCTTTCTCTTCTTCTTCCTCTTCTTTTTACTCTTCTTCTTCTTCATCTTATCATTCTTCTTCTTCTTCTCCTTTCTCTTCTCTTGATCCTCCTCCTCCTACTCCTCCTTCTCCTCCTTCTTCTTTTTCCTCTTCTTCTTCTTCTTCTTCTTCTTTTTCGTCTTCTTCTTCTTCTTCTAATCATTTTCTTCTTCGTCCTCTTCTTCTTCTTCTCCTACTTCCTCTTCTACTTCTTGTTCTTCCTCTTCTACTTCAACATCATCATCTTCTTCTTTTTCTTCTTCTTCTTCTTTCTCTTCTTCTTCTTCCTCTTCTTCCTCTTCTTATTTTACTTCTTCATCCTTTTGTTCCTCTTCTTCTTTTTCTTCTTCTTCTTCTCCTTCTTCTTCTTCTTCCTCTTCTTCTTCTTCTTCTTCTTCAACTTCTTCTCCTTCTTGTTCTCCTCCTTCTCCTTCTGCTTCTTCTTTTTCTTCTTCCTCTTCTCCTTATCCTTCACCTTCTTCTTCTTCTTCTAGTTCTTCTTCTTCTACTAATACTACTAGTACTACTACTGCTACTACTAGGTCTTCTTCATCATCTTCTTCTTATTATTATTCTTCTTCATCTTGTACTTTTTTTTTCGTTTTCTTCTTCCTCCACCTCTTCTTTTTCGTCTTCTTCTTCTTCTTCTTCTTCTTCTTTATCGTCATCTCCTTCTTCTTCTTCTTCTCTTTCTTCTTCTTCTTCTTCTTCTTCCTCTACCACTTTTCTTCCTCTTTTTCTTATTGTTCTTCTTGTTCTACTCAAACTTCTTCCTCTTCTTCTTCTTCTTTTGCTTCTTCTTCTACTGCTTCTACTTCATCTTCCTCTTCTTCCACTTCTTCATCTTCTACTTCTTCTTCTTCTTCTTCTTCTTCATTTTCTTTCTCTTCTTCGTCTTCTTCTTTTTCTACTTCTTCTTGCTCTTCTTCTTCTTCTTCTTCTTCCTCCTCCTCTTCCTCTTCTTCTTTTTCTTCTCCTTCTCCTTCTCCTTCGTCTTCTTCTTCTTCTTATTCTACTCCTCCTTCTCCTTCTTGTTCTTCCTCTTCTCCTTCTTCTTCGTCTTCTTCATCTTCTTCTTCTTCTACATGTTCTTCTTCTTCTTCTAATTCTTCTTACTATTCTCCATCTTCTTCTTCTTCTAATTCTTCTTCTTCTTCTCCTTCTTCTTCTACTTCAACTTCTTCTTCTTCTTGATCTTCTTCTTCTTCTTCTTCATCCTCCTCTTCTTTTTGCTCTTTTTCTTCTTCTTTTTCATCATCATCATCTTCTTTTTCGTCTTCTTCTTCTTCTTCTTTTTGTCCTTCTACTTCTTTCTCTTCTTCTTCTTCCTCTTCCTCTCTTCCACTTCTTTATCTTCTTCTTCTTCTTCTTCCACTTCCTGTGATCCTCTTCCATTAGCTCCTCTTCCTTCTCCTTCTTCTTCTTCGTCTTCCTCTTCTTTTTCTTCAATTTCTACTTCTTCTTCCTCTTCTACTTCTTCTTTTTATTCTTCTTCTTCTACTTCCTCTTCTTCTTATTCTCTTTCTTCTTCTTCTCCTTCTTCTTCTTTGACGTCGTCTTCTTCTTCTTTTTCTTCTTCTTTTTCTTCTTCTTCTTCTTCATCATCTTCTTCTTCTTCTTCGTTATCTTCTTCTTCATCTTCTTCATCATCATAATCTTCTTCTTCTTCTTCTTCATCTTCTTCTGCCACTACAACTACTAGTTTATCAACTTCTTCTTATTCTTCTTCTTCTTCAACTTCTTCTTCCACTTCTTCATCTTCTTCTACTACTTTTTTCTTCTCGTTCTTCTTCTTCTTCCACTTCTTCCACTTCTTCTTCTTCTACTTCTTCTTCTTCTTCTTCTTCTACTACTTGTTCATCATCATCATCATCATCATCATCTTATTCATCATCTACTTCTTCTTCATCTTCTTGTTGTTCCACTTCTTCTACT
>JAIUJO010002433.1:20000-27500 GCA_023846275.1 Vanilla planifolia | reverse complement strand
TTATTCTTTTTCTTCTTCATCATCTTCTTCTTCCTCTTTTAGTTTTTCTAGTTCTTCTTTTTCTTTTTCTTCTTCATCTTCTTCTTCTACTTCTTTTTCTACTTCTTCTTCCTCTTCTTCTTCTTCTATTTCTTCTTCTTCTTCTTCTTCTTCTTCTTCCTCTTTTCCTTCTTCTTCTTCTTCTTTTTCTTCTTCTTCTTCTACTTCTTTCACTTCTTCTTGTTCTTCTTCTTCTTCTTCTTCTTCTTCTTCTTCTTCCTGCTCTTCTTCTTCTTCTCCTTCTTTTTCTTCCTCTTCTTCCTCTTCCTCTTCTTCGTCTTCTAATGCTTCTTCTTCTTCTTCTACTTCTTCTTCTTCTTCTCCTTATCCTTTTTATTCTTCTTCTTCTTCTTCTTCCGCTACTACTACTACTTGATCTTCTTCTTTTTCTTCTTCTTCTTCATTTTCTTCTTCTTCTTCTTCTTCTTCTTCTCCTTGATATTCTTCAAGTTCTTCTTTTTATTCTTCTTCTTCGCCTTCTTCTTATTCTTCTTCTTCTAGTACTATTACTACTACTGCTTCTTCTTCATCTTGTTCTTCTTCGTCATCTTCTTCTTCTTTTTCTTCTTCATCTTCTTCTTCTTCTTCTTCTACCACTTTTCTTCCTCTTTTTCTTATTGTTCTTCTTGTTTTTCTCAAACTTCTTCCACTTCTTCTTCTTCTTTTGCTTCTTCCTCCACTGCTTTTACTTCATCTTCCTCTTCTTCAACTTCGTCTTCTTCTTCCTATTCTTCTTCTTCTTCCTATTCTTCTTCTTCTGTTTCTTTCTCTTCTTCTTCTTCTTCTTTTTCTTCTTCTTCTTGCTCTTCTTCTTCTTCTTCTTCTTCCTCCTCTTCCTCTTCTTCTTCTTCTTCTTCTTCTCCTTCTCCTTCGTCTTCTTCTTCTTCTTATTCTACTCCTCCTTCTTGTTCTTCATATTCTCCTTCTTCTTCGTCTTCTTCATCTTCTTCTTCATCATCATCTTCTTCTTCTTCTTCTTCTAATTCTTCTTACTATTCTCCTTCTTCTTCTTCTTCCACTTCTTCTTCTTCTCCTTCTTCTTCTTCATCCTCCTCCGCTTCTTTTTCCCCTTTTTCTTCTTCTTCCTTTTCATCATCATCATCTTCTTTTTCTTCTTCTTCTTTTTGTCCTTCTACTTCTTCTTCCACTTCTTGATTTTCTTCTTCTTCTTCTTCTTCTTCTTCTTCTTCTTCTTTCACTTCCTGTGATCCTCCTCCTTCAGCTCCTCCTCCTTCTCGATCTTCTTCTTCCTGTTCCTCCTCTTTTTCTTCTCTTCCTACTTCTTCTTCCTCTTCTACTTCTTCTTATAATTCTTCTTCTTCTAGTTCCTCTTCTTCTTATTCTCTTTCTTCTTCATCTTCATCTTTGACTTCGTCTTCTTCTTCTTCTTCTTCAACTTCTTCTTCAACTTCTTCTTCTTCTTCTTCTTCAACTTCTTCTTCTTCATCTTCTTCTCCTTCTTCTTCGTTATCTTCTTCTTCATTTTTTTCATCATCATCATCATCTTCTTCTTCTTCTTCTTCTTCAACTTCTTCTACCACTACTACTACTACTAGTTCATCATCATCTTCTTCTTATGTTTCTGCTTCTTCTTCAGCTTCTTCTTCCACTTCTTCATCTTCTTGTTCTACATTTTCTTCTTCTTCTTCTTCTTCTTCCTCTTCTTCCATTCTTCTTCTTCTACTTCTTCTTCTTCTTCTTCTTCTTCTTCTTCTACTACTACTACTACTAGTTCATCATCATCATCATCATCTTCTTCTTCTTCTTCTTCTTCTTCTTCTTCATCTTCTTGTCGTCCCACTTCTTCTTCTTGTTCTTCTACTTCTTCTTCTTCTTCTTCTTCTTCCTCTTCTTCCTTTACTCCATCTTCATCTCCTTCTTCTTCCTCTTCTTCATCTCGACCTTCTTCTTCTTCTTCTTCTTCGTCAACTTCTTCTTCTTCTTCTTCATTATCTTTTTCATCTTATCATCATCATCATCATCTTCTTCTTCTTCTTCTTCTTGTTTTTGTTCTTCTTATTGTTGTTCTTCTTCTTCCACTATTACTACTTCTTGTTTGTCTTCTTCTTCTTCTTCTTCTTCTTCTCCTTCTTCGTCTACGTCTCCTTCCTCTTTTTTTTCTATTACTACTTGCTCTACTACTACAGCTACTTCTTCTTATTCTTCTTCTTCTTCATCCTCCTCCCCCTTCTCCTTTTCCTCTTCTTCTTCTTCTTCTTCTTCATCTTCTTCGTGTTCTTCTTCCACTTCTTCCTCTTCTTCTTCTTCTTCTTCTTCAACCTCTGCCACTTCTTCTACTTCTTTTTCTTCTTCCTCTTGTTTTGTTTCCACTTCTTCTTCTTCTTCTTCTTCTTCTTCTTCTTCTCCTTCTTATACTTCTTCTTCTTCTTCTTCTTCTTCTATTACTACTTCTACTTCTTCTACTTCTTCTTCTTCTTCTTCTTCTTCTTCCTCTCCTTCTTCTTCTTTCTTCTTCAACAACTTCTGCTTCTTCTTTTCGTTTTTCTAGTTCTTCTTTTTCTTCTTATTCTTCATCTTCTTCTTCTACTTCTTCTTCTTCTTCTTCTTCATCTTCTTCTTCTTCTATTTCTTCCTCTACTTCTTCTTTTCCTTCTTCTTCTTCTTCTTCTTCTTCTTTTCCTTCTTCTTCTTCTTCTTCTTCTACTACTTCAACTTCTTCTTCTTCTTCTTCTTGTTCCTCCTACTCTTCTTCTTCTTCTTCTTTTGCTTCTTCTTCTTCTTCTTCTACTTCTTCTTGTTCCTCCTACTCTTCTTCTTCTTCTTCTTTTCCTTCTTGTTCTTCTTCTTCTACTTCTTCTTGTTCCTCCTACTCTTCTTCTTCTTCTTCTTTTTCTTCCCCTTCTTCCTCTTCCTCTTCTTCTTCTGCTTCTTCTTCTTCTTCTTCTTCTTCTCCCACTACTACTACTACTTGATCTTCTTCTTCTTCTGCTTCTTCTTCTTTTTCTTGTTCTTGTTCTTCTTCTTCTTCTTCTTCATCTTCTCCTTGACATTCTTCAAGTTCTTCTTTTTATTCTTCTTTTTCTTCTTCTTCTTCTTCTAATAAAACTACTATTACTTCTTCTTCTTCTTGTTCTTCTTCGTCATCTTCTTCTTCCTTTTCTTCTTCGTCTTCTTCTTCTTCTTCTTCTTATCCTTCCTCACCTTCTTTCTATTCTTCTTCCTCTTCTTCTCCTTCCTCTTCCCCTTCTTCTTCTACTTCTTCTTTTTCTCCCCCTACTTCTCATCTTCTTCTTCTTCCTGTTCTTCTTCTTCCTGCTGCTTTTCTTCTTCCTCTTATTCTTCTTCTTGTTCTTCTTTTTCTTCTTCTTCTTCTTCTTCTTCTTCTTCTTCTAATTCTTCTTCTTATTCTTCTTCTCCCTCTACTTCTTCTTATTCTTATTCTTATTCTTCCACTTTTCGTTCTTTTTCTTCTTCTTTTTTTCTTCTTCCTCCACTTCGTCTTCTTCTCCTTCTTCTTCCTCTTCTTCTTCTTCTTATATTGCTTCATCATCTTCTTCTTCTTTGTCATCTACTTCTGCTTCTTTTTCTTCTTCTTCTTCTTCCTCTTCTTCTTCTCATTTTTCTTCTACTTCTTCTTCTCTTTCTTCTTCATCATCTATTTCTTCTCCTTCTACACTTTTCACTTCCCCTTCTACTTCTACACCTTCTTTTTCTTCTTCTTCTTCTTCTCGTTCTTCTTCTTCTTTCTCTTCTTCTTCTTCCTCTTCTTATTCTTCTTCTCCTCCTCCTTCTTCTTCACCTCCTCACTCTTCATCTTCTTCTTCTTCTTTTTCTTCCACTTCTTCTTATTCATTTTCTTCTTCTTCCACTTCTTATTCTTCTTCCTCTTCATTGTCATCATCATCATCATCTTCTTCTTCTTTTTCTACATCTTCTTTTGCTTCTTCTTCTTCTCTTTCTTCTTCTTCTTCTTCTTCTTCTTCCTCTTCTTCCTCTTCCTCTTCTCCTTCTTCTTCTTCTTTTTCTCCTTCTCCTTTTTCTTTTTCTTCTTCTTCTTCTTCTTCTAGTTCCACTACTATTATTACTACTACTTGATTTTCTTCTTCTTCTTCTTCTTCTCCTTCTTCTTCAACTTCTTCTACTCCTTGATATTCTTCAAATTCTTCTTTTTATTCTTCTTCTTCGTCTTCTTCTTCTTCTTCTACTACTACTACTATTACTATTACTTCTTCTCCATTTTGTTCTTCTTCGTCATCTTCTTCTTCTTTTTCTTCTTTGTCTTCTTCTTCTTCTTCTTCTTCTTCTTTTTTCTTCTCATCTTTCTATTCTTGTTCTTCTTCTTCTCCTCATTCTTCTTCGCCTTCTTCTTCTTCTACTTTTTCTCCTCCTATTTCTAATCTTCTTCTTGTTCTTCTTCTTCTTCTTCTTCCTCCTCTTCCTCTTCCTTTTGTTGTTCTTCTTCTTCTACTTTTTCTGCTTCTTCTTCTTCTTCTTCTTCTTATTCTTATTCTTATTCTTCTTCTCCCTCTACTTCTTCTTATTCTTATTCTTCTTCCTCCACTTTTTGTTCTTTTTCTTCTTCCTCCTCTTTGTCTTCTTCTCCCTCTCCTTACTCTTCTTCTTCCTCTTCTTCTTCTTATATTGGTTCATCATCATCTTCTTTTTCTTCTTCTTCTTCGACTTCTTTTTCTTCTTCTTCTTCGTCTTCTTCTTCTCATTCTTCTTCAACCTTTTCTTCTTCTCCTTCTTCTTAATCATCTATTTCTTCTCCTTCTACTCCTTTCTCTTCCCCTTCTACTGCTACACCTTCTTCTTCTTCTTGTTCTTCTACTTCTTCTCATTCTTCTTCTTCTTTCTCTTCTTCTTCTTCCTCTTCTTATTCTTCTTCTCCTCATCCTTCTTCTTATTCTCCTCCTCACTCTTCATCTTCTTCTTCTTCATCTTCTCTTTCTTCTTCTTCTTTTTCTTCCACTTCGTCTTATTCATTTTCTTCTTCTTCCACTTCTTCTTCTTCTTCTTCTTCATTGTCATCATCATCATCTCCTTCTTCTTCTTCTTCTTTTCTTCTTCTTTTCCTTCTTCTTCTTCTCTTTGTTCTTCTTTCTCTTCTTCTTCTTCTTCTTTTTCTTCCTCTTCTTCTTCTTCTTGTTGTTCTCCTCCATCTTTTTCATCATCATCATCATCTTCTTCTTCTTCTTCTTCTTTTGCTTGTGATTCTTCTCCTTCTTGTTCTTCTTCTTCCTCTTCTTCTTCTTCTTATATTGCTTCTTCATCTTCTTCTTCCTCTTCATCTTCTTCTGCTTCTTTTTCTTCTTCTTTTTCTTCGTCTTCTTCTTCTCATACTTCTTCTAGTTCTTCTTCTTCTCCTTCTTCTTCATCATTTATTTCTTCTCCTTCTACTCATTTCTCTTCCCCTTCTACTTCTTCACCTTCTTCTTCTTCTTCTTCTTCTTCCTCTCATTCTTCTTCTTCTTTCTCTTCTTCTTCTTCCTATTCTTATTCTTCTTCTCCTCCTCCATCTTCTTCTCCCCCTCCTCACTCTTCATCTTCTTCTTCTTCATATTCTCTTTCTTCTTCTTTTTCTTCCACTTCTTCTTATTCATTTTCTTCTTCTTCTTCATTGTTATCATCATCATCATCATCATCTTCTTCTTCTTCTTCTACAACTTCTTTTTCTTCTTCTTCTTCTCTTTCTTCTTCTTCTTCTTCTTCTTCTTCTTCTTCTTCTTCTCCCTCTTCTACTTCTTCTTCTTCTTCTTCTTGTTCAACTCCTTCATCTTTTTCATCATCGTCATCATCTTCTTCTTCTTCTTCTTTTGCTTGTGATTCTTCTCCTTCTTGTTCTTCTTCTTTTTCTCATCCTTCTCCTTCTTCTTGTTCTTCTTCTTCTTCATCTTCTTTTTCTTCTTGTTCTTGTTTTTCCTCCTCCTTCTTCTTCTTCTTCTTCATCTTCTTCTTCTTCTACTTCTTCTTATTCTTCTTCTACTTCTTCTTCTTCTCCTTGCTCTTCTTCGTCATCATCACCTTCTTGTTCTTCTTCTTCCTCTTCTTCTTCTTCATTATCTTCTACTTCGCCTTCTTCTCCTTCTTGTTTTTCTGGTACTTCTTTTGCTCGTGCTTCTAATTTTTCTTCTTAAATCTCCTCCTTCTTCTTCATCATCTTCTTCTTCTTTTGGGTCTTCTTCGACTTCTCATTATTCTCTTTCACCTTCTTCTTCTTCCTCTTCTTGTTCTTCTATTCTTCTTCTTCTTCTTTATCGTTTTCTTCTTGTTGTTCTTCTAGTTCCTCTTTTTCTTCTTCTTCATCATCTTTTTGTTCTAAATTTTCTTCTTCTTCTTCTTCTTCTTATTCTTGTTCTTGTTCTTCTTCTATTTCTTCTTTACCTTCTTCTTCTTCATGTTCTTCTTCTTCTTCTTCTTTTTCTCATTCTTCTTCTTCCTCCCCCTCTTCTTCTGCTTCTTCTTCTTCTCCTTCTTCTTCTTCTTCTTCTTCTCCACCTATGCATCCTTCTTCTTTTTCTTCTTCTTCTTCCTCTACTTTTTCCTCTTCTTCTACTTCTTCCTCTTATTCTTCTACTTCTTCTTCTTCATCTTCTTCTTCTTCTTCTTCTTCCTATTGTTCCTCTTCTTCTTCTTCTTCTCCTTCTTCTTCTCTATCTTCTTCTTCTACTTCTTCTTCATCTACTTCTTCTCCTTCTTCTTCTTCCTCTTCCTCTTCTTCTCTTCCTCTTCTTCTTCATCTATTTCTTCTACTTGTTCTTCTTCTTCATCATCATCGTCTTCTGCTTCCTTTTCTTCTTCTTCTTTTTCTTCTTCATTATCTTCTCCTTCTTCTTCTTCTCCATCTACTTCATCTGGTTGTGCTTCTTCTCCTTCTTCTTCTTCTCCTTCTTCTTCATCTCCTCCTTCTTCTTCACCTTTTTATTCTTCTTCTCGTTCTCCTTCTCCTTCTTCTACCTCTTCTTCTTCTTTTATTCTTTTTCTTCTTCATCATTTCTACTTCTTCTTTTAGCTTTTCTAGTTCTTCTTTTTCTTCTTCTTCTTCTTCTTCTTCTACTTCTTTTTCTACTTCTTCTTCTTCCTCTACTTCTTCTTCTATTTCTTCTTCTTCTTCTTCTTCTTCTTCTTCTTCTTCTTTTCCTTCTTTTTCTTCTTCTTCTTGTACTACTACTTTTTTCCCTTCTTATTCTTCTTCTTCTTCTTCTTCTTCCTCCTCCTTCTTCACTTCTTCTTCTTTTTCTTTTTCTTCCTCTTCTTCTTCTTCTAATGCTAATTCTTCTTCTTCTTCTTCTTCTTTTTCTTCTTCTCCTTCTCCTTTCTTCTTCTTCTTCTTCTTCTTCTTCTTCTTCCACTGCTGCTACTACTTGATCTTCGTCTTCTTCTTCTTCTCCTTCATATTCTTCTAGTTCTTCTTTTTTTTCTTCTTCTTCGCCTTATTATTCTTCATCTTCTACTACTATTACTACTACTTCTTCTTCATCTTGTTCTTCTTCATCAACT
>JAIUJO010003089.1:20000-36475 GCA_023846275.1 Vanilla planifolia | reverse complement strand
TCTTCTTTCTCTTCTTCTCCTTCTTCTTCTTCTTCTTCTTCTTCTTCTTTTACTTCCTCTTCTTCATCTTCTTCTTCTTCTTCTTCTTTTACTTCCTCTTCTTCATCTTCTTCTTCTTCTTCATCATCTTTTTTATTCTTCTTCTTCTTCTTCTTCTTAATCTTCTCTTTCTTCTTTTTCGTAATGTTATTTTTCTTCGTCTTCCTCTTCTACCTCTTTTTTTGTCTTCATTTTCTTTGTCATTGTCGCCTTCCTCTTCTTTTTCTTCTTCTTCTTTTCGTTCTTCTTCTTATTCTTCTTCTTCTTTTTCTTCTTCATCTTATTCTTCTTCTTCTTTTCACTTCTTCATCTTCTTATTATTATTATTTTTATTATTCTTATTATTCTTCTTCTTATTCTTCTTTTTCTTCTTCTTCTTGTTCTTCATCTTCTTCCGCTTCTCCTTCTTATCTATCTTCTTCTTCTTCTTCTTCTTGGTCTTGTTCTTCTTCTTCTTCTTCTTCCACATCTTTGTCATCTACTTCTTCTTCTTCATCTCCATCTTCTTCTTCTTCCTCTTTTTCTTCTTCTTCCTCTTCTTCTTCTTCTTCTTTTTCTTCTTCTTCTTCTTCTTCTTTTGCCTTCTTCTTCTTCTTCTTCTTCTTCTTTCTCCTCTACTTTGTCATCATCTTTCTCTTCTTCTTTTTCTTTTTCTTCTTCTTCTTCTTCCTCTTCTTCTTTTTTTCTTCTTTGTTCTCTTCTTCTTCCACCTCTTCTTCTTTATCATCTTCTCCCTCTTCTTTTTTTTCTTCCTCATCTTCTTCTTCTTCTTCCTTTTCTTCTTCTTCTTTTCTTTTACTTCTTCTTGCTCGTCTTCTTCTTCTTCATCTTCTTCTTCTTATTCTTCTTCTTCTTTTTCTTCTTCTTCTTCTCCTCTTCTTCTTCTTCTTCTTCTTATTCTTTTTCTTTTTCATCCTTTTCTTCTTCTTGTTCTACTTCCAATTCTTCATCTTCTTCTTCTTCTTCCTCTTCCTCTTCTTCTTCTTCTTCTTATTCTTCTTCTGCTTCAACAGGTTAATCTTCTTCTTCTTCTTCTACTCCTTCCTCTTCTTCTTCTTCTTCTACTTCTTCATCTTCCTCATCTTCTTCTTCTTCTTCATCTTCTTTCTCTTCTTCTTCTTAATCTTCTTCCTCTTCTTCATCTTCTTCTTTTTCTTCTTCTTCTTCTTCTTCTTCTTATTCCTTTAGTTCTTCTTCTTCTACTTTTTCTTCTTCTACTGCTTCTTTTTTTCTTCTTCTTCTTCTTCTCCTTCTTCATCTTCTTCTTGCTTTTCTACCACTCCTTCCTGTTGTCCAATTCTTCTACTTCATCTCTTCGTCTTCTTCTTCCTTTTCGTCTTCTTCCTCTTCTTCTTCTTGTTGTTCTTTGTCTGTTCTTCTTCTTCATCTTCTTCTTCTTCTTCTTCTTCTTCTTTCTCTCCTTCTTCGTGTTTGTCTTCTTCGTCTTCTTGTTCTTTTCTTCTTCTTCTTCTTCCTCTTCTTATTCATCTTATCCTTACACGTGTTCTTATACTTTTCTTATTCTTCTTCTTCTTCTTCTCCATCTTCTTCTTCCTCTTGTTGTTATTATTATTCTTCTTCTTCTTACTATTATTATTATTCTTCTTCTTCATTTTATTCTTCTTCCTCTACCTTTTCTTCGTCTTCCTTTTCTTTTTCCTTGCCTTTGCCTTCTTCTTCTTCTTCTTCTTCTTATTTGTATTCATCTTCTTCATCATTTTCTTCTTCATCTTCTTCTTCATCATTTTCTTCTTCTTCATCATCTTCTTCTTCTTCTTCTCTTCTTCTCCTTCTTATTCTACTTCTTCTTCTACTTCTTTTTCTTCTTCTACTTACACTTCTTATTATTCTTCTTCATCTACTACTTCTTCTTCTTCTTCTTCTTTTTCTTTCACTTCTTTGTTTGCTTGTTCTTCCTTTTCTTCTCCACTTTCTTTTACTTCTTCTTCTTTTAGTTATTCTTCTTCTCCTTCTTCTTCATCTTCTTCCTCTTCTTCTTTTATTCTTCTTCTCCTTCTTCTTATTCTTCTTCTTCTTCATCATTTTTTCTTTCTCTTTTTTTTCTTCTTCTTCTCCTTCTTCCTTTGCTTCTTCTTCATTCATCTTTTTCTCCTTCTTCTTCTTCTTCCTCTTCTTCTTCTTCCTCTTCTTCATCATCATCTTCTTCCTTTTCTTCATTTGCCTCTTTGACTTCTTCTTCTTCCTCCCCTTATTCTTCGTCTTCTCCCTTATCATCTTCTTCATCATCTTCTTCTTCTTCTTCTTCCTCTTCTTCTTCTTCCTCTTCTCCAACTTTCTTTTCTAAGTCTTCTTCTTCTTCATCTTCTTCTTCTTCTGCTTCTTCTTCATTTTCTTCTTCTACTTCTTCCTCTTCTTCTTTTTCTTCTCCTTCTTTGTCTTCTTCTTCTTCTTCTTATTCTTGTTCTTTTCTTCTTTTCTGCTTCTTCTTTGTCTTCTATATCTTTTCGTTCTTCTTCTTCTTTATGCCTTCTTCTTCTTCTTGTAATTCTTCTTCTTCTTCTTATTCTTCTTCTTCTTCTTCCTCTTCCACATCTTCTTCCTTTTCTTCTTCTTCTTCTTTTTCTTCTTCTTTGTCTACTGCTTCTTTTAGTTCTTCTTCTTCTTCTTCTTTTTCATCTTGTTCTTCTTCTTCTTCTTTTTCTTTTTCATCTTCTTCTTCTTCTTCTTCTTCTTCTTCTAAGCTTTCATGTTCTTCATCTTTGACCTCTGCCACTTCTTCTTCTATGTCTTCTTCATCTTCTATTGTTACACCCATGTGTTTGATGAGTCAAGCATAAATGTTTATATTTTATTTAGGCTTGATTTTAAGTAAAATTGTTAATATTTAATTAAATCAAGCCATGTATTTCACATGTCTAAAATAATGGTCTCTAAGGACCTTGAAGCCATGGCATACTTCAAGAAAATTTGAGACATGTACTAGAATTTTCATATTTGAGTTTTTATTAATTTTTCTTGAAATTGAGATGTCCAATTTTTGAGATTATGAGGCACACTAGTAGTATTAATATTTAAAAAATGTTATAAAATTAATCATTATTGAATTTTGATTTTTGGGCCAAGCTTTATTGACAAAAAGTATAGATATTGGTATTTGATTTTTTAAAATTATTTAGGAATTACTTTTCATAAATTTCTTTTCATAGTCATTTAGAAAACTTATAATACTATGATAATATAAAATTATTTTGGTACACTTATATTTAAAATTTTAGTAGAAAAATTCTTCCAATCAACCTTAAAAGAGCTTAAGTCTCGGGAAAATTCACTGTAGCACTGGGGCGGGCCGACCCATCATGCAATTAGCCCGTCCAGGTCTTTTAGAAATTAAAAAAAAAATTGGTTGACCCAAAAAGGGCTAGCCAAGACCGCCCAAAGCCCGCCGAGAGGAGCACGGCGAGGTCAAGCTACAGCGGTGGTCAATGGTCAAATGAACAGTGCTTGGCTAAGCCAAGCCCGCCCAAAGCTCGCAGAGAGGAGCTCGGCTAGGTCAAACTACAGCGACGATCAACGGTCAATGAACATGTTCAAGTCAACCTGACCAGGTGATGAAATCCCGGTCAAGGAAGGGGGGAGCCAACCCCAAAGAGGCTCGAGTTTGATAGGAAGCGAATTAGTTTTAAAGCGCAATGGCAATGATTTTTCTACTATGTGGGACTAAATTCCAACCTTACTATCAAAGAAATCAGAAGAACAAGCTGCGATCAGATTGCTGAGATTATTCAGCCTAAAATGACATGCAAAAGAATCGAACCCAGGCTGCACGGATATGCGCCAGGATGCAAAACCACTGAGGTAAACTGTTTTCATTTGAATTATGTCATAACACATTTTATTAATACATAGAAGACAGCGTGCGCGGAATCCAACTGCTCAGATCAAGCCCCGCCCAGATCGAACAGACGAGATTAATCTAAAACGGTAAATTCGAGATTCAATCCATGTCGTCCGTGTTTGGGCCCGAATCGGACGGTAGCTGTTTTCCATCCGTTACCCAAACAGCTAGTTAATTTTAAGAGCCATTGGGAGTGATTTTTTGAGCTCAATTTTAAGCTCTATAAATAAAGAAGAATTAAGATTTATTGAGTTTACCATTGCTAAATTCTTTCAAAGATTTCAGATCTTAAATTCGAGCAATCACAAGCAAAAACGGTGCCTTCAAGCTCAAAAGAAAAACTGCAACAAGGCACTTGAAATTAGAGGTTTATGATTCAATTTTTCTCATTTCTATCCTTCTAATTTCTCAATTGTGTGTGCCTCCTTTTTCTCCTATTTCTCCTAAGTTCTTTTTGCCAATCGTTGTATTTTTCGTTTTGGGGTAAGGGCATCCCGACAATAGTGCTAAAGCCCCGGGTTTGAGTTGAGCCCGGAGAAAAACTCAAGTAGGTTTGGGATTAGCCGTAGTAAAAATCCCAAGTAGGTTTGAGGTGAACCGTACGAAAAACCTCACTTGTAATTGGTGCATTTAGTGGATTTTTCCCAACACCAGTTGGGGGGGGACGTAAACTCAGGTTTGAGTCGAACCACCTAAAAACTTTTGTGTTCAAATTTATTTATTCGTCCTTAAAGCTTTTAAGTTTTAATTTCGAAAGTTATAAAAATTTTTAAATACACAATTCAACCCCGCCCTCCCTCTTATGGGATTTCCTTATCACGAAACACTTCAATTGGTATTAGAGAAAGGAAACCCAAATTATGTGAGTAACATCACGTGGGAGATCCTCTTGTGCTAAGGGAAGGCTTTCTCACAATTTTTTTTTGTTATTTTTTATGGCTTCCTCTTTGGTCGAAATGAGTGCAACCTTATGTGAAGGTTTTTCTTCAAATCGGCCTCCATTATTTAAAGGAGAATTTTATTTATATTGGAAAAATCATTTTAGAATTTTCATTCAATCTATTGATTTGGAATTGTGGGAAGTCATGACGAAGCCTTGTGAACTTCCTAGAGATTCTTCTACTGATGAAGTCAAGCCCTTTTAGTGAGCTTAACATTGAGCACAAAAGATTGGCTCAATTAAATGCTAGGGCGTTGAACTATCTTCATTGTGAAATTTCTCCTAGTGAGTTTCGTAAATTATGAATTTGCATACGGCTTTTGAGGTATGGAAAAAACTCGAAGTAACTTATGAGGGTACCTCACAAGTGAAAGAAACTAAGATCAATATCCTAACTCATGACTACGAACTTTTTAGAATGAATCCCAATGAAAGTATTAAGAGCATGCTTTTGAGATTTAATGATATTACAAATGGAATGGCAAATCTTGGGAGGGCATTCTCAAATGGTGACCTTGTTAGGAAAATTTTGAGAATCCTTCCAAAGGAATTTGATCCACTTGCAACGGCTATTAAAGCCGCTAAGGATCTTAGCAAACTTTCATTGGATGAACTCCTTGGGGGAACTTCTTACCACCGAAATAGAAATATCAAGGAGACTTACAAAAGAGGCTTCTACAAGCAAGTTAAAGTATGAAAGAAGAAAGGAAGAACCAATGACTTTTCAAAGCCACCAAAAGCAATTCGGATTCCACTTCCACCTCCTCCATGGATTTAGAGGATGAGGTAAGTTTCCATGTTAATGGTTTAGCTAAAAATTTGGCAAAGAGCTTTCTTAATAGGAAATGGAAGAAGAAAAGTAATAAAGGAAGAGGCCACCAACTTGTTTTGAGTGTGGTGAAACTGGTCATATTAAATCGGAATGTTCAAAACTCAAAGACAAGCATATGAAGGAGGGAGAAAAGAAGAAGAAGAAGAAGAAGAGCTTGAAAAAAAGAAAGCATTTCAAGCTACATGGAGTGGCTCTGAAGATTCAGACATTTCAAGCTCATGTAGAGGAGAAGAAGGAATGATTTGCTTTATGGCAAACGAGGCATTCTCATCATCTTCAAGTGAAGAAGAAGAAGAAAATGAGGTAAGCTCTTGGACAAGACATACTCTTGAAAATAATTACCTTGAAATTATGAATGCATTAACTTCCTTAATGAGTGCACATAAAAAATTAAAAAAGAGCTACAAAGAAAAGGTTGAATTGCTTGATTTTGTCATGAAAGAAGATGAAAAGAAAAAATTAGAAAATCAACATATATGTGAAGAAAAGGCATCTCTTATCATTGAAAATACTTCTTTGAAGCATGATATTTTAGTTTTAAAAGAAAAAATACAATCTTTTGAGCATACTAGAGTAAATAAAACTACACATGTTTGAAATGCTTATTATCATTCACATGCTTTCAATTTCAAAAAACCTAGATATTTGAGCATGCCTAGGCCATCAAACATCGTTTGTTTTTATTGTTGTAAACCTGGACATACTATGAAAGATTGCTTCTTTAGAAGAAATATGTATACACAAACACAAAATGTTAGATGAACTGTTAAAAAGGAGAACATGCAAGTACCATTTAGGGTTCAACCCAAGTTTTCTTGGGTTCCTAAGAGCATGACTTTGTAGACTAGAAGAAAAGGTCTCCAAAATATTTGGAGACATTCTAGGATAGGTTTAGGATATTTAGAAAACTTAAATTGATGATCTCATTTAGTGGTATACTTTCTAATTTAAATTTTACACCTTATGTAGTCAAAACCAAGGAGAAAATCAAAATCCACATCTTGGGTATTGGATAGTGGATGCTCAAGACACATGACTGGAGACAAAAGTAAATTCAAATCATTGAGATCGGGTCCAAATAGGAAGGTGACCCTAGGAGACAACACAAAGAAAAGAATAATTGGAATTGGAGATGTAGTTACGACAAACTTTACCCTTTCAAATGTATTTTTAGTAGAAGGCTTAGAATTTAATTTGATTAGTATTAGTCAACTTTGTGATAATGGATTTGATATTGTTTTTAATACAAAAGCTTGCAAAATCATGAAAAATAATGTTGAACTACTTATAGGTAAAAGAAAATGTGATACATATGTAATTAGTTTTGGACAACTAGAAGCTAGTGGTTTGGAATGCCTAGTGACCCAATCTAATGAGAATTCATTATGGCATAGAAGATTAGGCCATGTGGGATACTCCACCTTGAAGAAGATTTCAAAATTAGATTTAGTTAGAGGCCTTCCAGAACCAAGCAAATCAAATTGGGAGTTGTGTGAATCTTGCCAAAATGAAAAACAAGTTAAATCCTCTTTCAAATCTCAAAATGAATTAACAACTAGTAGACCTTTAGAAAAAATCTACTTAGATCTTTTTGGTCCAATACAACCTTTGAGTTTAGGAGGAAAACAATACGGATTTGTTATAGTTGATGATTTTTCTAGATATACTTGGGTGTTTTTTCTTAGACATAAAAATGAAGCCTTTGAGAACTTTGAAGATTTGATTAGAGAGTTAGAAAGACAACATAGTCTAAAATTAATTTGTATGCAAAGTGATAATGGGAGTGAATTTAAGAATGAATATTTTAGTGAGTTTTGTAAAGAGAAAGGAATCAAACATCAATTCACATGCCCATATACACCACAACAAAATGGCATTGTAGAAAGAAAGATTAGAACATTAGTTGAGATGGGTAGAACCATGTTAGCCGAATATAACTTACCCAAATACTTTTGGGCCGAAGCTATTAGCACGGCGTGTTACATCATAAATAGGGTTAATTTGAGACCAAAGTTGAAGAAAACTCCTTATGAATTGCTAAGGAAGAAGAAACCAAATCTTAGTTACTTTCATGTTTTTGGTTGTAAGTGCACTATTCTTAAAAATGAGAGAGCAAACTTAGGAAAGTTTGATAAGAAGGCAAGTGTAGGAATCTTTTTAGGATATTCATCAATTAGAAAAGCATATAGAGTTTTTAATCAAGAATCACATAAAATAGAGGAAACAATGCATGTTGTGTTTGATGAGACAATTCAACTAGTTAGTGAAAATCATTTAGAAGATGAAATAGAATTAGTAAAGAATCTAGATTTAAATAAAGAAAAAATAGAAAATCTAGATATAGAAAAAAAAAAGAAAAAGAAAATAACTTATCTAAAGTATGGAAATTTGCAACCTCACATCCAAAAAATTTGATTATAGGAGATGTGAACCAAGGAGTGAAGACTAGAGCTTCAATTAGAGATATAGATCATAGTGCCTTTATGTCATTTTTTGAACCCAGTTCTATAGAAGAAGCCCTTGTGGATGATTATTGGGTTCAAGCTATGAATGAAGAGTTAGACCAATTTGAAAGAAATCAAGTTTGGGAATTAGTACCAAGACCTAGTGATCAACAAGTAATTGGTACTAGATGGGTCTATAAAAATAAATTAGATGAAAATGGTGTAATAATTAGAAATAAGGCTAGACTTGTTGCTAAGGGATATAGTCAAATAGAAGGTATTGAGTTTGAGGATTCATTTGCACCCGTAGCTAGGTTAGAAGCGATTAGATAACTTCTAGCATATTCATGTTATAAGAATTTTAGATTGTTTCAAATGGATGTAAAAAGTACTTTCTTAAATGGAATAATAGGAGAGGATGTGTTTGTAGAACAACCACCAGGTTTTGAAAATCATACACAAGATAATTATGTCTACAAGCTTAAGAAAGCTCTTTACGGCCTTAAGCAAGCTCCACGTGCATGGTACCATAGGTTGAGTAATTATCTAGTAGAAAGTGGCTTTAGAAAGGGTAAATCAGATACTACATTATTTCTAAAGCCTTTAGGAGATGATTTATTAATTGTTCAGATTTATGTTGATGATATTGTTTTTGGTAGTATAAAAGAAGAAATGTATAGAGAATTTGGAGATCTTATGACTAAGGAATTTGAAATGAGCATGATGGGTGAGCTAACATTTTTCTTAAGATTGCAAATAAGACAATTAAAAGATGGTATTTTTATTTCTCAAACAAAATATTTGAAAGAAATGTTAAAGAAATATGGTTATGAAAATATGAAACCTAGAAAAATTCCCATGAATCAATCTATTCAATTAGACCTAGATGAACAAGGGAAAAACATAGACCAAAAGCTTTATAGAGGACTTATAGGATCTTTATTATACCTTACAGCTAGTAGGCCCCGACATTCTATTTAGTGTTGGATTATGTGATAGGTTCCAAACAAACCCAAAGGAAAGTCACTTAAAAGCTTTTAAAGCAATCTTCAAATATTTGAAGGGAACTATGACTCTAGGGTTATGGTATCCTAGAAATGACCTTTCTTGTGAACTCATTGGCTATACAGATTTAGATTTTGGAGGATCTAAAGTGGATAAGAAGAGCACATCAGGGACATGTCAATTCTTGGGACATTATCTTGTTTCATGGTCAAGCAAAAAACAAAATTGTATAGCCTTGTCAACAACAGAAGCTGAATATGTTGCAGTTGGAAGTTGTGTTGCTCAAGTACTATGGTTAAGACAACAACTTCAAGACTATGGTTTAGAAGTCACACATATACCTATTAGAATTGACAATACTAGTGCATTAGCATTAGCCAAGAATCAAGTTCATCATTCTAGGACTAAGCACATAGATGTTAGATATCACTTTATTAGAGACCAAGTGGCCAAAGGATTAATAGAATTAGAGTATGTTCCTACTAAGCTTGAATTGGCTGACATTTTTACCAAATCCTCACCATCGGAGCAATTTCAAACATTGAGAGAACAATTAGGAATTTTAGACATTGCTTTGGGTTAACTCCCTTTTTGATGGTGTCAAAGGGGGAGAATAGTTAGGAGTTAGGAGGAGCATAAAGATAGGGGGAGCATGATAATTATTAATCTCCTCATTAAGATTTCACTTCTTAAAAGTTTACTTTTATTCATTTTATCATTTTTTATAGATTTAAAACATTTATGTCTTCCCATCATCAAAAGGGGGAGATTGTTACACCCTTGTGTTTGATGAGTTAAGCATAAATGTTTATATTTTATTTAGGCTTGATTTTAAGTAAAATTGTTAATATTTAATTAAATCAAGCCATGTATTTCACATGTCTAAAATAATGGTCTCTAAGGACCTTAAAGCCATGGCATACTTCAAGGAAATTTGAGACATATACTTGAATTTTCATATTTGAGTTTTTATTAATTTTTCTTGAAATTAAGATGTCCAATTTTTGAGATTATGAGACACACTAGTATTATTAATATTTAAAAATGTTATAAAATTAATAATTATTGAATTTTGATTTTTGGGCCAAGCTTTATTGACAAAAAGTATAAACATAGGTATTTGATTTTTTAAAATTATTTAGGAATTACTTTTCATAAATTTCTTTTCATAATCATTTAGAAAACTATAATACTATTGTAATATAAAATTATTTTGGTACACTTATATTTAAAATTTTAGCAGAAAAATTCTTCCAATCAACCTTAAACAGCTTAAGTCTCGGTAAAATTTACTGTAGCATTGGGCGGGCCGACCCGTCATGCAATTAGCCCATCCAGGTATTTTACAAATTAAAAAAAAAAATTGGTTGACCCAAAAAGGGCTAGCCAAGACCGCCCAAAGCCCGCCGAGAGGAGCACGGTGAGGTCAAGCTACAGCGATGGTCAACGGTCAAATGAACAGTGCCTCGGTTAGGTCAAACTACAGCGACGGTCAACAATCAATGAACAGTGCATGGTCAAGTCAACCCGACCAGGTGATGAAATCCCGATCAAGGAAGGGGGGAGGCAACCCCAAAGAGGCTCGAGTTTGATAGGAAGAGAATTAGTTTTAAAGCGCAATGGCAATGATTTTTCTACGATGTGGGACTAAATTCCAACCTTACTATCAAAGAAATCAGAAGAACAATCGCGATCGGATGGGAGACCTTCAGTGTGTTAGACTAACGTGATAACCAAGACTTACCTTGCGCAGCTTGGTCGCAGCCGTCATCGTGCCGCCGGCACCTCGCCGCTCATCTCTGTTGTACCCCTTGTTCTGTCCTCCCCCCCTCTGTCTTGTAGCTCCTTTCGTTCTGCACCTCCGGCTCCCTTCATCCCCAGTCACCTCCCCCACCGCCCGTGTTGCCGGGTAGGATGGGCGGTTGATGGGTACGCCAAACCGATCCTTTGCGGAGGTTTTGGGGGGGGGAGTGAACCCTCCCCCTTGCAAACCCCGTAGTTCATCACTCTACAAAGGAGCGCCGGAGGTGACCTTCTCGCCGGAGGAAGTCACGCGTCTGGCGGATCCCTTCAAACTTTCCCTGGTGGGAAAATTTTCTCATGGCCGACCGCCCCTTGAGGCCATTCGCGCATCGTTGGCCAAGGTCGGTTTCAAAGGAGTTGTAACGGTGGGTCTCTTGAATGCCCGTCATGTGCTGCTCCGGTTTGCCGTCGAAGAAGACTACCTTTTCTTCTGGCTCAAACCAATCTGGCACTTCCGTGAATTCCCAATGAGACTGCTTAAGTGGTCGCCCGACTTTCGCTTTGACTCCGAACCCACCACCGTCCCGGTCTGGGTCTCCTTCGTCAATCCGCCTCTCCATCTGTTTAACAAGGTCGCCCTGTTCTCTATGGCGGCGGCCATCGGCACCCCTCTCAAGCTGGACTCGGCCACGGCGGTGGTTTCCAGACCGCACGTAGCCAAAGTGTGTGTTGAATTGGACATCACTAAGGAGCTCCCGAAGAGAATGCGTATCTCCTCCGTCACTGGTGTGAAAGATGGAGGCTTCTGGCTTCCCATTGTTTACAAAAACCTCCCTCCGTACTGCTTCCACTGCAGGACCATTGGCCACTCTAAAGAGGATTGCAGAAGCCGTGCAGCAAAAGCTAAGGCCTCGAAGGCAGACAAAGGCAAACAGGTGGCGGTGGGCACCTTGCCTTCCACGGACTCGT
Source organism: Vanilla planifolia (assembly GCA_023846275.1). Classification (NCBI taxonomy): domain Eukaryota; kingdom Viridiplantae; phylum Streptophyta; class Magnoliopsida; order Asparagales; family Orchidaceae; genus Vanilla; species Vanilla planifolia. Next base: position 24,647 of record JAIUJO010003089.1, on the reverse strand, counting down.
CTCCTAAACAACGTTTCTTTGAAAACGGGCAATGCAGCTCCCCTAAATCCCCTCTGACGGTTCCTTCCCGGCCTTTGCAGGCGGCTGGTGACAGTGCTGTCGTAGCCGGCCCCTGTGATCAGGTGTATCAACTCGCCCTGAAGGCAGCACAAGCTGAACTTGCCTTGCTTCGGAGTCCTGACCCCATCCTGACTCCTTCTCCGTCGGCGGAAGATTCATTTGTTGAAGACTCGACATCCTTTTTTAAGCCAACTCTCCTTCCCAGTCCCACGGGAGCCGTCTCTCAGCCAAATTCCCCGCCTTCTGCGGCCTTAATAGACTCACCCCTCCCTTCAATCGTTGAATGAAACTCTGCTCCCACTACAGAAGATCCTCATGCCCTGGAATTCCCTCCGCTTACCCTCATCAAAACAAAAAAAAGAGCGGCAAAAAACAGAGCTTCATCGTCTGTGACTTCTCCTCCCCGTACTAGGAGCGCGGCGGGCTCTAAGCCGCCTTTATCTCCTAATGGTTAACATCCTTTCCTGGAACGTCCGGGGGGTCGCCAACCATCCCACCCTCGGACGCCTTCGCCACCTCATCCGCTCCAATCACGTCGACCTTGTCATCCTGATCGAACCCTTCTCTGGGATAGATCGCCTCCCCCTCCTCTGTCGCAATCTAGACCTACATGACGGCCTCAGTTCCCCCTCGGGTAAGATTTGGCTGCTTTGGTCCTCCAGATGTCTGGTGGCCCCTGTCAGTTCGTCCGACCAGGCCGTTACAGTCCAGGCCGCCTTTACTGGTTCCCATTCCACAAAATTCATCACTGCGGTCTATGGAAAACACAACAGGAGCAGGCGCCGGCCTCTCTGGCAGTTCCTCGCGGACTCAAAACAGGCGGTGGGTGATTCTCCCTGGTGCGTTTGTGGGGACTTCAATGTCACAATGATGGAGCAGGACCAAAGGGGAGCTGCAAGATTCCACAACAACGAAGCCAGCGATTTCCATTCGGCTGTGATGGACGCTAATCTTCATATCCCGACGACTATCGGCGGACCTTTCACTTGGCAGGGCACGCGGCGCGGTGGATTGATCCTAAAAAGGTTAGATTATTTCCTTTGCAATGCTGGATGGTTGGAAACCTTCCCGGACGGCACCGTGGAAATTATGCCACGTACTGCGTCTGACCATGCACCCATTCTCTTCCGAGTCGCTCCCCGTCGCCGGCTAGGTGCAAAACCTTTCCGCTTCATTGATGCCTGGCTCAAGCACCCGGACATCGACGATCTGGTCCAGGGGTCGTGGAACGTCCCAATAGCAGCGACAGGGATCTACAGGCTTATTGGTAAACTAGCGAGGCTTAAGGTATTGCTTAAAAGATGGAACAAGGACTCATTCGGGGACCTGTTCAGAAACAAGGATTTGGCAGAGCAGAACGTTCGCGATGCCGAAGCTGCCTTGGCGGCAAACGCCTGCCAGGAAAATGTCGACAGGCTTGCCTCAGCCAATTCTTTGCTTCTTAATCGTCTGGAAACAGAGGAGGATTTCTGGAAGCAAAAGGCCGGCTTGCAGTGGATTAAAGAAGGCGATGCAAATACAAGCTTCTTTCACGCCTCTGTAAAAATGAAAAGGCATTCGCTTGGCATTCAAAAACTCAAAAATCCAGAAGGCTCTTGGTCGGTAGGTGATGAGGAGTTAGCTGGCCTTCTCACAAACCATTTTCAAAACCTATTCCGAGACAATGGCTACAGCAGCTCAGACGCAGAAGGTATCCTTTGCCATTCCCCGATCTCTGTTTCGGAAAATCAAAACGATGATCTCTTACGCCCTACCGACGAACTGGAATTGCGCAGGGTGCTATCCACTATGCATGAATCAAGTGCCCCAGGACCGGATGGATACTCCGTCAAGTTCTTCAAAAAGTTTTGGACCCTGCTTGCACAAGACATGGTAGACGCCGCAAATGATTTCCTCATTGGCACCACGATCCCTAAGGCACTCGGGGCAGCGTGGATCTGCCTGATACCGAAGACGACGGCAGCCACTGCCCCTGTCGACTACAGGCCAATAACCCTTTGCAATGTAAACTGCAAAATCCTCACCAAGCTCCTCTCTTCACGGCTTTCAACTTTACTGCCTTCTATCATCTCGGTCGAGCAATCCGCATTTATCAAAGGACGCAACATCACAGACAATATCTTGATGGTGGAGGAAATGCTCTCTCGCCTCAACAAAAGAAGGAAATTCAGTAATGTGATCCTAAAACTGGACTTCAAGGCCTCATTCGACAAGTTGGGATGGTCTTTTCTTCTGGCGGCTCTCCGGGCAAGAGGCTTCAGCGAAAAATTCTGTGATTTGGTGCTGAACGTTCTTGACGCCACATGGTTATCAGTTTTAATCAACGGATTTCCCAAAGGCTTCTTCAAGCCCAGTCGCGGTGTCCGTCAGGGAGATCCCCTCTCACCGGCACTGTTCATCATCGCTCTTGATGCACTTAGCCGGTGTCTCACTGCAGCGGTTGCTTCCCGTAGCATCCAAGCGTACGTGACTCCAAAACTTAGTCGTCCGATCACTCACCTGGCGTTCGCGGACGATGTGATTATATTCACTACCGCGAACCGAGCCTCCCTTAAACAGCTATCAACCTTGCTCCAAACCTTCCTCAACGCTTCCTCCCTGGAACTTAACCGGAGTAAATCGTCGGTAATACATGCCCGTTCCCCTTCCGCAGGTGCAAGAAGAACACAGAACATCTTAGGATTCCATCATGCGAAACTTCCTTTCCTTCATCTTGGCTGCTGGTTGGATGTTGGAAGACCTCGAGCCTGCCATTTTCAACCACTACTGGACAAAATCAAATCTCGTATCTCTGCCTGGCAGAACAAGCTTCTCTCAATGGGTGGTAAGAAGGTGTTGATCAACTCTGTGCTCTCCTCCATGTCAGCATATATCTCGGCATCCCGGTCCCCTCCACAAAAGGTGGTCTCTTCCATCAACGGTGTCCTTGCCAACTTCTTCTGGGGAAAAAAAAAACAATGCACAAAAGCACCACTGGGCGGCGTGGCATAAGCTGGCGCGGCCAATTAATGGACACGGAATTGGAATAATCAACCTCAGGGCTCAGATCCTGGCCCAATCGGCCAATCTTTGGTGGCGTTTACTTCACACAGTCACTCCCTGGTCACGCTTCCTCATCCAGGCCTACCTGCGACGCGGCGATGAAGTCTGGTCGACTCGCGGGGACTCTCATGGCTGGCATCGCTTGGTCACCTTTTGCGATCGGCTGCCCTTCGTTCGTGCGAAGGAAGACAACGGTCTAACAAAATCCGATTCGGTCTACGGTTGCTCTCCCGATTCGACCGGCTCAGCATCCTCCTCTCAATCCAACAGGAGGGTTCGGTCCACCCAGCGGGACCTGGTCAGCCACCTCAACTGGATTGGACTATGGCTCAGCAGCTGTACGAACAACTTGGGACACTTCTCTTTCGCCAAGGCATACGACTTCTTCTGCGGTACATCCCTTCCCCCTATTACCAAGCGATATGACAACAACAATCTGATTTGGCATAAAAGAATTCCAGAGAGAGTATCTATACTGCTGTGGAGACTACTCAACGATGCTCTTCCTCTGCCACCTAAGATCCAATCTATTGGCATTTCCCTTGCGCCAAAATGCCCCTTTTGCCTTTGTATTGACACTGCTGAGCATATCTTCTGGCAATGTTCGGTCACATATCCCACCTAGATTTGGTTTGAACGTCGCCTGAATATCTGCAGTCAGACTCCTCACCTCGTTCGGACTTTCAACTGGTGGACATACAAAAAATCCCTCAGCTCCCTCGCATTTTCAATCCCGGCCTCGATCTGTTGGATGGCTTGGAAATGCTGGAACTCGGCTTTGTATGACGGTATCATCACAACCCCGGATAAATTCCTTTGGGACACACAGAGATTTCTGGTTCAACTTTACTACCATAGGTCAACTGGACACCTGCTTGCGGCAGAAGTCATTACTCTTAGCAAACTAGGTCTCATGTAACTCCCGCTCTTGGTAGTAGGATCGTCATGTACCTTTCCCTTCCTAATAAAATGCTCGTTTAAAAAAAAAAAAAAAAAAAAACAATCGCGATCGGATGGCTGAGATTATTCAGCCTAAAATGACATGCAGAAGAATCGAACCCAGGCTGCACGGATATACGCCAAGACGCGAAACCACTGAGGTAAACTGTTTTAATTTGAATTATGTCATAACACATTTTATTAATACATACAAGACAGTGTGTGCGGAATCCAACTGCTCATATCAAGCCCACCCAGATCGAACGGATGGGATTAATCTCTAACGGTAAATTCGAGATTCAATCCATGCCGTCCGTGTTTGGGCCCGAATCGGACGGTAGTTGTTTTCCGTCCGTTACCCAAACGGCTAGTTGATTTTAAGAGCCGTTGGGAGTGATTTTTTGAGCTCAATTTTAAGCTCTATAAATAGGGAAGAATTAACATTTATTGAGTTTACCTTTGCTAAATTCTTTCAAAGATTTCAGGTCTCAAATTCGAGCAATCACAAGCAAAACTGGTGCCTTCAAGCTTAAAAGGAAAACTTCAACAAGGCGCTTGAAATTAGAAGTTCATGATTCAATTTTTCTCATTTCTATCCTTCTAATT
>JAIUJO010003089.1:0-12500 GCA_023846275.1 Vanilla planifolia | reverse complement strand
TTCGTCTTCTTTTCCTTCTTCATCTTCTACGACTTCTTCTTCTTCTTCTTTTTATTCTTCTTCAACTTCTTGTTCCTCTTCTTCTTTTTCTTCTCGTCCCCCTCCACCTCCTCCTCTTTCTACTACCTCTTCTTCTTCTTCTTTTACATCTTCTTATTCTTATTCTTCTTCATCTACTTCATCCTCATCATCTTCTTCTTCTTCTTCTTCTTCTTCTTCTTATTCCTCTTCTTCCTGCTCTTCATCTTCTTCTTCCTCTTCTTCATCTTCCTATTCTTCATCTTCTTCCTCATCGTCTCTTCTTCTTTTTCTTCAAAATCATCATATTCTTGTTCTTTTTCTTCTTCTTTTTTCTCTTGTTCTTCTTCTTCTTCTTCTTCTCCTTCATCTTCCTCGACTTCTTCTTCCACTTCTTCACCTTCTTCATCATCTTCTTCTTCTTCTTCTCCATCTTCTTCTTCTACTACTTCTTTTTCTTCGTCTTCTTACTCTTCGTCTATTTCTTCTCCTTCTTCTTCTTCTCCCTCTTCTCCTTCTTCTTCTTCTTTTTCTTCTCCCTCTTCTTCACCTTCTCATACATCTTCTTTTTCTTCTTCTTCTTCTTCTTCATTTTGTTCTTTTTCTTATTCTTCTTTTTCTAAATCTTCTTCTTCTTGTTATTTATCTTTTTCTACTTCTTTTTCAATCTTCTTTTTGTTATTTTTCTTGTTCTTCTTCTTCCTTCTCTTATTCTTCTTCTACTTCTTCTTCTTCTTCTTTTTTCTTCTGTCTTTTTCTTCTTCCTATACCTCTTTTTCTTCCTCCTCTTCTAACTCTTCCTCTTCTTATTCCTTTTCTTCTTCTTCTTCTTCATTTTATGCTTCTCCTTCCTGCTCTTCTTCTTCTTCCTCTCCTTCTTCTTCTTCTCCTTCATCTTCTTTTTCTTTTTCTTCTTCTCCTTCTTCTTCTTCTTCTTCTTCTTCTTCTTCTACAACTACTTCTTCTTCTTCTTCTTTTTCTATGTCTTCTTCTTCTTCTTTTTTTCTTGTTCTTCTTAACCTTTTTCTTCTTCTTCTTCTTCTCCTTCATCTTCTTCATCTTCTACTTCTACTTTTTCCTATTCTTCTTCTGCTTCTTCTTCCTCTTCTTCTTCTTCTTTTAGTCCTCCTCCACCTCCTACTCTTTCTTCTTCTTCTTCTTCTTCTTTCACTTCTTGTTATTCTTATTCTTCTTCATCTTCATCTTCGTCTTCTTATTTCTCTCCTTCCTGGTTTTTATCTTCTTCTTCATCTTCTTTATCTTCTTATTCTTCATCTTCTTCCTTTTTGTCTCTTCCTTTTCTTCATCATTATCATATTCTTGTTCTTTTTCTTCTTCTTCTTTTTTCTCTTCTTCTTCTTCTTTTTCTTCTTCTTCTTCTTCTTCGTCTTACTCTTCGTCTTCTTCTTCTCCTTCTTCTCTTTCTTCCTCTTCTTCCCCTACTTCTTCTTCTTCTTCTTCTTCTTCTTCTTCTTCTCCTTTGCCTTCTTCATCTTCTTCTTCTTCTTGTTCTTTTCTTCATCTTCTTCTACTTCTTCTTCTTCTTCTTCTCTTTCTCCTTCTTCCTCTTCTTCTTATTGTTCTTCTTTTTCTTCCTCAACTTCTTTTTAATCTTCCTCATCTTCATCTTCTTCTTCTTCTTCTTCATCTTCTTCTGCTTGTTCTTCTTTTCCTCTTCATCTATTTCTTCTTCTACTTCTTCTTCCCCTCCTCTTCCTCCTACTCCTTCATCTTCTTCCTCTTCTTCTTCTTGATCTATTACTTCTTCTTCTTCTTCTTCTTCTTCACCTTGTTCTTCTTCTTCTTTATCTTCATCTTTTTCTTCCTCTTCTTCTTCTTTGTCCTATTCTTTTTTTTCATGTTCTTCTTTTTCTTATCATTCTTCTTCTTCTTCTTCTTCTTCTTCTTCTTCTTCTGCTTGTTCTTCTTCTTCTTTTTCTTCATCTTATTCTTCTTCTGCTTCTTCCTTAACATCTTCTTCTTTTTTTACTCTTCTTCTTCTTCCTATTCATCTTCTTCCTCTTCGTCTTCTTCTTCTTATTTTCTTTGCCATTATCTTCTTCTTCTTCACCTTTTTCATCTTCTTCTTTTACCTCTTCTTCTTCTTCTTGTTCTTCTTCTTCTTCTTCTTCGTTTTCTTTTTCTTCATGTTCTTCTTCCCCTTCCTTTTCTTCTTCGTCAACATTTTCCTCTTCTTGGTCTTCTTCTTCTTCTTATTCTTCTTTCTTCTTCTTCTTCTTTTTCTTCTTTATCTTCTTCTTCTTCTTCTTATTCATCTTCTTCTTCTTCCACTTTTTTGTACATCATTTACTTCTTTTGCTTCTTTGTCTTCTTCTTCTTCTTCTTCTTCTTCTCCTCTTCCACCTCCTCCTTCATCATCATCATCATCTTCTTCTTCTTCCTTGTTCTTCTTCTTCTTCTTCTTCTTCTTCTTCTTCTTCTTCTTCTTCTTCTTCTTCTTCATCTTCTTCTTCTTATTCTTCATCTTCTTTGTCTTCTTCTTCTTGTCCTTTTTCTTCTTCTTCTTCTCTTTCATTTTCTTCTTTCTCTTCCTATTCTTATTCAACTTATTCTCGCTCTTCTTCTTCCACTTGTTGTTGTTGTTCTTCTTCTTCTTCTTCTTCTTCTTCTTCGTCTTCTTCTTCTTCTTCTTTGCTTTCTTCTTGTTGTTGTTGTTGTTGTTCTTCTTCTTCTTCTTCTTCTTCTTCTTCTTCTTCTCCTTCTCCTTCTTCTTCTTCTTCTTCTTTTCCTCCACCTTCTCCTTCTTCTTCTTCTACTTCTTCTTCCTCATCTTCATCTTCTTTTTCTACTTTTTTTTCTACATCTTCTTCTTCTTCTTCTTCTCCTTCTTCATCTTCTTCTACTTCTTGTTCTTTGCCTTCATCTTCCTCATCTTCTTCTTCTTGTTCTATACTTTCTACTTCTTCTTCTTCTCCTTCTTAATCTTTTTCTTTTTCTTCTTATCCTTCTAGTTCTTCTTCTTTGCCATATTCTTCTTCGTCTTCTTGTTCTTCTCCCTCTTCATGTTCTTCCTTTTCTTCCTTCTTCTTCTTCTTCTTCTTCTTCTCTTCTTCTTCTTCTTCTTCTTCTTCATCCACTTTTTTTTTTTCTTCTTCATCATCTTCCTCTACTTCTTCTCTTCTCATCCATCATCTTCTTCTTCGTCTTCTTCTTCTTCTTCTTCTTCTTATTCATCTTCTTCTTTCCCTCCATCTTCTTCCACATTTTCTTCTTCGTTTACTTCTTTTGCTTCTTCGTCTTCTTCTTCTTCTTCTTCTTCTCTCCTCTTCCACCTCCTCCTTCATCTTCCTCTTCTTCTTCTTCTTCCTCCCCCTTGTTCTTTTTCATCTTTTTCTTCTTCTTCCTCTTCTTCATCATTTCTTCTTCTTCTACTTCTTTTTCATATTATTCTTCATCTTCTTTGTCTTCTTCTTCTTGTTACTCTTCTTCTTCTTCCTCATCTTCTTGTTCTCTTTCATTTTCTCCTTTCTCTTCTTATTCTTATTCAACTTCTTCTCATTCTTCTTCTTCCACTTCTTGTTCTTGTTCTTCTTCTTCTTCTTCTTCTTCTTCTTCTTTATCTCTTCTTGTTTTTCTTCATCATCATCTTCTTCTTTTTCTTCTTCTTCTTTCTCTTCATCATCATCTTCTTCTTCTTTTTCTTCTTGTACCTCTTCTTCTTCTTCTTCTCCTTTTACTTCTTCTTCTTCTTCTTCTTCTTCTTCTTCTTCTTCTTCTTCTTCTCCTTTTTCTTCTCACTTCATCATCATCTTCTTCTTTTTCTTCTTCTTCTTTCTCTTCATCATCATCTTCTTCTTCTTTTTCTTCTTGTACCTCTTCTTCTTCTTCTTCTCCTTTTACTTCTTCTTCTTCTTCTTCTTCTTCTTTTTCTTCTTTAGGTTCTTTTTTCTTCATCATCAATCATCTTCTTCTTCTTCGTCTTCTTCTTCTTCGTCTTTTCCCTCTTCTTCTTCTTCTTCATCTTCATCTTCTTCTCGTTGTTCTTCTTTTTCTTCTCCATTTTCTTCTTCTACTTCTTCTTGTTATATTTCTTCTTCTTCTTCTTCTTCTTCTTCATCTTATTTTTATTATTCTTCTCTTCCACTTCTTCTTCTTCAAGTTCTTCGTCTTCTTCTTCTTCTTCCTTTTAATCTTCATCTTTTTTTTCTCTTCTTCTTCTCGTCCACTTCTTTTTCTTGATCTTGTTCTTCTTCCACCTCTTCAACATCATCACATCATCATCATCATCATCTTCTTCTTCTTAATTTCATTATCCTTCCTCTTCTTCTTCTTCTTCTTCCTGGTTCTTCTTTTTCCAATTCTTCTTCCTATTCTTCTTTTTCTTCTTCTTCTTCTTTCCCTCTTCTTACTCGTCTACATCTAATTCTTCTTCAACCTCTTCTTCTTCCTCTTCATCATCTTCATCTTCTTCTTCTTCTTCGTCTTCTTCATCTTCATCACTTACTTCTTCTTCCCCTTCTTCGTCATCATCATCTTCATCCCTTTCACTTTTTCTTCACCTTCTTCTTCTTTTCCTTCTTCTTCTTCTTCTTCTTCCACTTCTACTTCTTTCACTTCCTGCTTTTTCCCCTTCTTTTACTTTATCTTTTTCTTCATCATCATTGTCTTCTTCTTCTTCTTCTTCAACTTTTACTTCTTCTTGTTCTTCATCTTCTTCTTCAATTTTTCCTTCCACTTCTTCTTCGTTTGCCTCTCCTTCTTGTTCTTCATCTTTGTCATCTTTTTCTTCCTTTTTCCTTTTCTTCTTCCTATTCTTGACCTTTTTTCTTGATTTTCTTCTTCTTCTTCTCCTCCTCCTTCTCCTCCTCCTCCTCTTCTTCTTCTTCTTCTTCTTTTTCTTCTTCTTCTTCTTCTACTACTTCTTTTTATTATTATTCTTCTTCTTACTCTTCTTTCTCTTCTTTTGCTTCTTCTTCTTATTCTTTTTCTTTTTCTTCTTCTTCTAATTCTTATTATTCTTCTTCTTCACCTAATCCCTACTACTTCTTCTTCTTCTCATTCCACTTCTTCTTCATCTTCTTCTTCATCTTGTTCTTCTTCTTCTTCTTCTTCTTCTTTTCACTATCACCTTCTTCTTCCTCTTCTTCTTATTTTTCTTCTTTTTCTTCTTCAGGTTCTTTTTCTTCATCTTCTTCTTCTTCTTCTTCTTCTTCTTCTTCTTATTCCTCTTCTTCTTCTTCTTCTTCCTCTTCTTCTTCTTTTTCTTCTTCATTTTCTTCTTCTTCTTCTTCTTCTTCTTCTCTTTTTCTTTTTCTTCTTCTTCTTGTTATATTTCTTCTTCTTCTTCTTCTTCTTCTTCTTCAAGTTCTTCGTCTTCTTCTTCTTCTTTTTCATCTTCATCTTTTTTGTCTTCTTCTTCTACTTCTTCTTCTTTGTCCACTTCTTTTTCTTGATCTTCTTCTTCTTCCTCCTCTTCAACAACATCATCATCATCTTCTTCTTCTTAATTTCATTATTCTTCCTCTTCTTCTTCTTCTTCCTGTTCTTCTTTTCCAATTTTTCTTCTTCCCTTTCTTCTTTTCTTCTTCTTCTTTTCCCACTTCTTACTCGTTTACATCTAATTCTTCTTCATCCTCTTCTTCTTCCTCTTCATCATCTTCATCTTCTTCTTCTTCGTCTTCTTCATCTTCATCACTTTCTTCTTCTTCCCCCTTCTTCGTCTTCTTCATCTTTATCCCTTTGAATTTTTCTTCTGCTTCTTCTTCCTTTTCTTCTTCTTCTTCTTCTTCTTCCTCTTCTTCTTCTTTCACTTCTGCTTTTTCCTCTTCTTTTACGTTAGCTTTGTCTTCGTCATCTTTGCCATCTTCTTCTTCTTCTTCTTCATCTTTTACTTCTTGTTCTTCATCTTCTTAATCTTTTTCTTCCACTGCTTCTTCTTCTTTTGCCTCTCCTTGTTGTTCTTCATCTTTGTCATCTTGTTCTTCCTTTTCCTTTTCTTGTTCATCTTCTTTGCCTTCTTGTTTTTCTTCTTCTTCTTCTTCTTCTCCTCCTCCTCCTCCTCCTCCTCCTCCTTCTTCTTCTTCTTCTTGTTCTTCCTCTTCTTCTTCTTCTTCTTCTTACTCTTCTTCCTCTTCTTCTTCTTCTTATTCTTTTTCTTTTTCTTCTTCTTCTTTCTCTTCTTCTTCTAAACCTTATTATTCTTCTTCTTCCCCAACTCCTACTACTTCTTCTTCTCATTCCACTTCTTCTTCATCTTCTTCATCTTCATCTTCATCTTAATCTTCTTCGTCTTCTTCTTCTTTTTCTTCTTCTTCCTCTTTTCACTATCATCTTCTTCTTCTTCCTCTTCCTTCTCTTTGACTTCTTCTTCGTCCTCATTAGTTTCTTCTTCTTCCTCTACCTCTTCCTCTTCTTCACCTTCTTCTTCCTCGTCTCTTCTTCTTCATCTTCTTCTTCTCCTTCTTCTTCTACTTCTTCTAAATTTTCTTGTTCTTCTTCTTCTTCTTCTTCTAACTCTACTTTTCTTCTTGTTTCTTCTCTTCTTCTTCCTCCTCTTTTTTGTCTTGTTGTTCTTCTTCTTCTTTCCCTACTTCTTCTTCTTTTTCTTCTTCTACTTCTTCTTTGCCTTCTTCTTGTTCTTCTTCTTCATCTTTTTCTTCTTCTTCTTCTTCTTCCTCATCTTCGTCTACTTCTTTTTCTCCTTCGTCTTCTTCTTCTTCTTCTGCTTCCTCTTTTCCACTGCTTCATCTTCTTCTTCTTCGTCTCTCCTTCTTTTTCTTCATCATCTTCTTCTTCTCTCTCTTTTCTTCTTCTTCTTTTACTTCTTCTACTTTTCATTTTCTCCTTCATCTTCTTCCTTACCTTCTTCTTCTTCATCATCTACTTTTTCTTCTTCTTCTCGTCCTCCCTCCTCCTCCTTCATTTTCTTCTTCTACTTCTTCTTTTTCTTCTTCTACTTCTTTTTCTTCATCATCATCTCATCTTCTTCTTCTTCTTCTTCCTCCTCTTCTTCTTCTTCTTCTCTTACTTCTTCCTCTTGTTCTTCCTTTTCTTCTTTTTATTCTTGATCTTTTTCTTTTCTTCTTTTTTTCTTCTTCTTCTTTATGTTCTACTTCTTCTTCCCCCACTTCCTCCTACTTCTTTCTGTAGTTCTTCTTCTTCTTCCTCCTCTTCTTCTTCTTCTTCTTCTTCTTCTTCTTCTTCTCTTCCTCTTTTTTATCTTCTTCTTCTTCTTCGCTTACTTCTCTTTCGTCTTCTTCTTCTTCTTTTTCTTTGACTTCTTCTTCTTCTTATTCTTCTTGTTGTTCTTCTTCTTCATTTTCTTCTTCTTGTTCTTCTTCTTCGTACTACTCCTCCGCTTCTTCTTCCCCTTCGTCATCCTCTACATCTTCTTCCAATTCATCTTCTTCTTCATCATCTTCCACTTCTCCATCTCAACCTCATTCTTCTTCTTCTCCTCCTACTCGTCCTTCCGCTTCTTCTTCTTCTTTTGTTCTTTTTTCTTCTTCTTCTTCTTCTACTTCTTCTTACCCTTCTTCTTCTTATTACTCTTCTTCTTCTTCCTATCATTCTTCTTCTTCTTCTTCATGTTCTTCATCTTCATTATCATGATCTTCTTCTTCATCTTCTTCTTCCTCATCACCTTCTTCTACTTCTTCTTCTTCTTCTTCTACTTTCCTTCTTTGCCTTTTTTTTTCCTTCTTCTTCGTCATCATCATCATCTTCTCTTCTTCATTTTCCTATTCTTTCCCTTCTTTATCTTCTTCTCCCCCTTTTTCTTCTTCTTCTTCCTCTTCTTCTTCTTAAACTTTTTCTTCTTCCTCTTCTTGCTCTTCCTTTTTTCTTTGTCCTCTTCTTACTAGTCTACATCTAATTCTTCTCCATCTTCTTCTTCTTCTCCCTCTTCATCATAATCATCATCTACTTCTTTTTCTTCTTCTTCTTCATCATCTTCTTCTTTTTCCTCTTCTTCATCTTTTTCATCTTTATCCGTTTCACTTTTTCTTTGCCTTCTTTTTCTTCCTCTTCGTCTCTCTTCTTCTTCTTCTTCTTCTTCTTCTATTTCTTCTCTTTCTTTTTCATCTTCATTTTCTTTCACTTCTATTCTTCCTCTTCTTTGTCTTTTTCTTCTTGTTCTTCATCTTGGCCTTCTTCTTCTTCTTCTTCTCCTTCTTATTCTTCTTCTTCTTCTTCTTCTTCTTCGTCTTCTTCTTCTTCCAATTTTTCTTCTTTCTCCTCTCTATTGTCTTCTTCATCCTTGTCATCTTGTTCTTTGTTTTTCTTTTTTTCCACTTCTTCATCTTCTTCTTCTTCCTCTCCTTCTTCTTCTTCTCTTGTTCTTCTCCTCCACCTCCTTCTCCTTCTTCTTGCTCTTGTCATTGCTTTTTATTCTTCTTCTTCTTCTTCTTCTTTCTTCTTCTTCTTCTTCCTCTTCTTTTCCTCCTTCTTCTTCCGCTTCTTCTTCTGCTTCTTCTTTGTCTCTTTCTCCTTCTCCTTCTTCTTCTTCTACTTCTTCTTCTTCTTCTTCTCCTTCCTCCCCCTCTTCTTCTTCTTCTTCTTCTTCTTTTCTTCTTGATCTTCTTCGTCTTCTTCTTCTTCTTCTTCTTCTTCTTCTTCTACTTCTTCCTCTTTGTCTTCCTCTTCTTTGTCTCCTCCTCCTTCTTCATCTCATCATCATCATCATCATCTCCTTCTCCTTGTTCTTCTTCTTCTTTGTCTTATTTTTATGCTTCTTTTTCTTAATTTTCTTCTTATTTGTTTTCTTGTTCTTCTTTTTCTTCTTATTAATCTTGTTTCTCTTCACCTTCGCCTTTTTCTTATCTTCTTCTTTTTCCACTTCTTCTTCTTCATCATTGTCATCTTCTTCTTCTTCTTAATATTCTTCTTCTTCTTCTTTTTCTTCATCTTATTCTTCTTCAACGTCATCCTCCTCTTCTTTTTCTTCTATTTCATCTTCTTCCTCGTCATCTTCTTCTTCTCTTCTTCTCCTTCTCCTTCTTCTTCTTCTTCTACTACTACTACTTCTTCATATTCTTCATCTTCCTCTTCTTCTTCTTCATCTTTTTCTTATCCTTCTTTTTCTACTCCTTCTTCCTCTACTTGTTCGTTTCCTCTTTTTCTTCTTTTTCTTCTTTTTCTTCTTCTTTGTCTTCCTTATCTTCTTCTACTTCTTCTTCTTCTTCATCAATTTCTTCTTCTCTTGTTCTTCTTCTTCATTGTCTTCATGTTCTTCGTCTTCTTCTTCTTTCTCCTCCTCTTCTTCTTCTATTTCTTCTTTGTCATCTTCTTTCTCTTCTGTTTCTTTGTCTTCATCTTCTTTGTCTTCGTCTTCTTCTTCTTTACTTTCAATTTTCTTCTTCTTCTCCTCCTCCTCCTCCTCCTCCTCCTCCTTCTTTTTTTTCTTCTTCATCTTCTTCTTCTTCTTACTCTTCTTCTTTTTATTCTTTTTCTTTTTCTTCTTCTTCATTCTCTTCTTCTTCTAAACCTTATTTTTCTTCTTCTTCCCCAACTCCTACACTTCTTCTTCTTCTCATTCCACTTCTTCTTCATCTTCTTCATCTTCATCTTGATCTTCTTCGTCTTCCCCTTCTTCCTCTTTTCACTATCATCTTCTTCTTCTTCCTCTTCCTTCTCTTCGACTTCTTCTTCTTCCTCTACCTCTTCCTCTTCTTCACCTTCTTCTTCTTCTTGATCTTCTTCTTCTCCTTCTTCTTCTACTTCTCCATTTTCTTGTCTTGTTCTTCCCTCTTCTAACTCTACTTTTTCTTGTTACTTCTCTTCTTCTTCCTCCTCTTTTTTGTCTTGTTGTTCTTCTTCTTCTTTCCCTACTTCTTCTTCTTCTTCTTCTTCTACTTCTTCTTTGCCTTCTTCTTGTTCTTCTTCTTCGTCTTTTTCTTCTTCTTCTTCTTGCTCTTCTTCGTCTACTTCTTTTTCTCCTTCGTCTTCTTCTTCTTCTGCTTCCTCTTTTCCACTGCTTCATCTTCTTCTACTTCGTCTCTTCTTCTTTTTCTTCATCAACTTCTTCTTCTCTCTCTTTTCTTCTTCTTCTTCTTTTACTTCTTCTTCTTTTCATTTTCTCCTTCTTCTTCTTTCTTACCTTCTTCTTCTTCTTCATCATCTACTTTTTCTTCTTCTTCTTCTTCTTCTCCTCCTCCTCCTCCTCCTCCTACTTCTTCATCTTCTTCTTCTACTTCTTCTTTTTCTTCTTCTACTTCTTTTTCTTCATCATCATCATCTTCTTCTTCTTCTTCTTTTTCTTCTTCTTCCTCCTCTTCTTCTTCTTCTTCTCTTACTTCTTCCTCTTGTTCTTCCTTCTCTTCTTTTTATTCTTGATCTTTTTCTTTTCTTCTTTTTCTTCTTCTTCTTTATGTTCTACTTCTTCTTCCCTACTTCCTCCTACAACTTTCTGTAGTTCTTCTTCTTCTTCATCCTCTTTTTATCTTCTTCTTCTTAATCTCCTTGTTCTTCTTCTTCTTTGCTTACTTCTCTTCGTCTTCTTCTTCTTCTTTTTCTTCGACTTCTTCTTCTTCTTCTTCTTATTCTTCTGTTGTTCTTCTTCTTCATTTTCTTCTTCTTGTTCTTCTTCTTCTTACTACTCCTTCGCTTCTTCTTCCCCTTCGTCATCCTCTACATCTTCCAATTCTTCTTCTTCTTCATCATCTTCCACTTCTCCATCTCAACCTCATTCTTCTTCTTCTCCTCCTACTCGTCCTTCCGCTTCTTCTTCTTCTTTTGTTCTTCTTTCTTCTTCTACTTCTTCTTACTCTTCTTCTTCTTATTACTCTTCTTCTTCTTCCTATCATTCTTCTTCTTCTTCTTCTTCATGTTCTTCATCATCATCATCATGATCTTCTTCTTCATCTTCTTCTTCTTCTTCACCTTCTTCTACTTCTTCTTCTTCTTCTTCTTCTTCTACTTTCCTTCGTTGCATTTTTTTTCCTTCCTCTTCATCATCATCATCATCTTCCTCTTCTTCATTTTCCTATTCTTTCCCTTCTTTATCTTCTTCTCCCCCTTTTTCTTCTTTCTTCTTCCTCTTCTTCTTCTTAAACTTTTTCTTCTTCCTCTTCTTGCTCTTCATTTTTTTCTTTGTCTTCTTCATACTAGTCTACATCTAATTCTTCTCCATCTTCTTCTTCTTCTCCCTCTTCATCATAATCATCATCATCTACTTCTTTTTCTTCTTCTTCTACTTCATCTTTTTCATCTTTATCCGTTTCACTTTTTCTTTGCCTTCATTTTCTTCCTCTTCGTCTTGTTCTTCTTCTTCTTCTTCTTCTTCTTCTATTTCTTCTCTTTCTTTTTCATCTTCATTTTCTTTCACTTCTTATTCTTCCTCTTTTTTGTCTTTTTCTTCTTGTTCTTCATCTTCGCCTTCTTCTTCTTCTTCTTCTCCTTCTTATTCTTCTTCTTCTTCTTCTTCGTCTTCTTCTTCTTCCAATTTTTCTTCTTCCTCCTCTCTATTGTCTTCTTCATCCTTGTCATCTTGTTCTTTGTTTTCCTTTTTTTCCACTTCTTCATCTTCTTCTTCTTCCTCTCCTTCTTCTTCTTCTTCTTGTTCTTCTCCTCCGCCTCCTTCTCCTTCTTGTTCTTGTCATTGATTTTTTCTTCATCATCATCTTATTCTTCTTCTTCTTCTTCTTCTTCTTCTTCTTTTCCTCCTTCTTCTTCTGCTTCTTCTTCTGCTTCTTCTTCATCTCTTTCTCCTTCTCCTTCTACTTCTTCTACTTCTTCTTCTTCTTCTTCTCCTTCCTCCCCCTCTTCTTCTTCTTCTTCTTCTTTTTCTTCTTTTTCTTCTGATCTTCTTCGTCTTCTTCTTCTTCTTCTTCTACTACTACTACTACTACTTCTTCCTCTTCCTCTCTTTGTCTCCTCCTCCTTCATCATCATCATCATCATCATCATCTCCTTCTCCTTGTTCTTCTTCGTCCTTTGTCTTATTTTTATGCTTCTTTTTCTTAATTTTCTTCTTATTTTTTTTCTTGTTCTTCTTTTTCTTCTTATTAATCTTCTTTCTCTTCACCTTCACCTTTTTCTTATCTTCTTCTTTTTCCTCTCTTCTTCTTCTTTTTAAAATTCTTCTTCTTCTTCTTTTTCTTCATCTTATTCTTCTTCTACGTCTTCCTCCTCTTCTTTTTCTTCTTTTTCTTCTATTCTTCTTCTTCCTCATCATCTTCTTCTACTTCTTCTTCTCCTTCTTCTCCTTCTTCTTCTCCTCCTTCTTTCTCCTTCTTCTTCTTCTTCTTCTACTACTACTTCTTCTTCATGTTTTTCTTCTTCCTCTTCTTCTTCTTCTTCTTCATCTTTTTCTTATCCTTCTTCTTCTACTCCTTCCTCTACTTGTTCGTTTCCTTTTCCTTCTTCTTTTTCTCTTCTTCGTCTTCCTCATCTTCTTCTACATCTTCTTCTTCAATTTCTTCTTCTTCTTTAATTTCTTCTTCTTGTTGTTCTTCTTCTTCTTCTTCTTCTTCGTCTTCATGTTCTTCGTCTTCTTGTCTTCTTCTTCCTCCTCCTCTTCTTCT
>JAIUJO010003140.1:32500-36525 GCA_023846275.1 Vanilla planifolia | reverse complement strand
GACGAAGAATAAGATGAAGAAGAGAAGAAGAAGAAGAAGAAGAAGAAGAAGAAGAAGAGGAAGAGAAAGAAGTGTAAGTAGAAGAAGAAAAAAAGAAGAGTAAGAAGAAGAAGATGAAGAAGAAGACAAAGAAGAAGAAGGAGAAGAAGTAGTAGTAGCAAAAGAAGAAGAAGAAGTTGAAGATGAAGAAAAAGAAGAAGAAGAAGTAGAGCAAGTAGAAGAAGAACAAGAAGAAGTAGAATTAGAAGAAGAAGAAGAAGAAGAAGATGATGAAGATGATGAAGAAGAAGAAGAAGAAGAAGAAGAAAGAAGTGGAAGTAGAAGAAGTAGAAGAAGAAGGAGTAGAAGAAGAAGAGGAAGAAGACAAAGAAGAAGAAGAAGAAGAAGAAGTAGAAGTAGCAGTAGTAGTTCTAATAGAAGAAGAAGTAGAAGAAGTAGAAGAAGAAGAATGAGAAGAAGATTACAAAGGAGAAGAAGTGGAAGCAGAAGAAGTTGATGACGATGAATATGGAGAAATAGAAGAAGAAAAAAAAGTAGTAAAACAAGAAGAAGAAAAGAACAAGAACAAGAAGAAAAAGAAGAAGTTGAAGAAGAAAAAGAAGAACAACAAGACGAAAAGAAGAAGAAGAAGAAGAAAAAGATGAAGTAGAAGAAGAAGAAATAGAAGAAGAAGAAGATGATGATGATGAAGAAGAGGATGAAGAAAAGGAAGATGCTGAAGAAGAAGAAGAAGAAGTAGGAGATGAAGAGGATGAAGGAGAGGAAGAAGTAGAAGAAGTAGAAGAAGAACAAGAAGAAGAAGTAGTAGAAGAAGAAGAAATAGAAAAAGAAGAAGGAGAAGAAGAAGAAGAAGAAGAAGTAGAATAAGGTGATGATGAAGAAGAAGAAGAAAAAGAAGAAAAAGAAGAAAAAGAAGATGAAGGTGGAGGAGGAGAAGAAGAAGAAGAAGTGGAAGAGGAAGAAGAAGAAGAAGAAAAAGAAGAAAAATAAAAAGAAGAAGAACAAGAAGGGAAAGAAAAAGAATAAGATGAACATAAAGAAGTTGAAGAAGAAGAAGAAATAGTCATACTTGTACAAGAAGAAAAAGAAGATGATGATGATGATGAAGATAAAGAAGAAGAAGAAGAAGGAGAAGATGAAGAAGAACAATACTAGTAATAATAATAATAATAATAATAATAATAATAGTAATAATAATAATAACAATAAGAAGAAGAAGAAGAAGAAGAACATAAAGAAGAAGGAGAAGACGAAGAAGAAGAAGCAGAAAAAGAAGAAGTAAAATAAGAAGGTGAAGAAGATGAAGAAAAAGAAGAAAGAAGAAGAAGAAGAAGAAGAAGAAGTAGTAGAAGAAGAAGAAGAAGATGAAGAAGAAGAAGTAGTAGTAGATGAAGAAGAAGAAGAAGTAGTAAAAGAAGAAGAAGAAGAAGAAGAAGTAGAGGATGTAAAAGAAGAATAAGAAGAAGAAGAATAAGAAGAGGAAGAAGAAGAAGAAGAAGTAGAGGAAGTAGAAGAAGAATAAGAAGAAGAAGAATAAGAAGAAGAAGAAGAAGAAGAAGAAGAAGAAGAAGAAGAATAAAAAGGAGAAGAAGATGAAGAAGAATAAGAAGAAAAAGAGGAAGATGTTGAAGAAGAAGATAAAGGAGGGAGAAATAGAAGAAGAAGAAGATGATGAAGATGAAGAAGAAGAAGAAGAAAAAGAAGAAGAAGGAGTAGGAGAATAAGAAGAAAAGTAAGAAGAAGAAGTAGAGTAAGTAGAAGAAGAAGAATAAGAATAAGAAGAAGAAGAAGAAGAACAAGAAGTTGAAGGAGAAGAGAAGAAGAAGAAGAAGATGAAGAAGAAGAAGAAGAGGAAGGGTAACAAGAACAAGAAAAGAAGATGCAGAAGATGATGATGATGATGATGATGATGATGATGATGAAGAAGGAGGAGGAGAGGATGAAGAAGAAGAAGAAGATGGAGAATAAGGAGAAGGAGAGGAAGAATAAGAAGAAGAAGAAGAAGACGATGACGAAAAAGAAGAAGAATATTTAGAAGAAGAAGAAAAAGAAGAAGAAGAAGAAGAAAAAGAAAACGAAGAAGAAGAGGAAGTTGTTGATGGAAAAATAGAAGAAGAAGAGGAAGAATAAGTAGTAGTAGTAGAAGAAGAAGACAACAAAGAAGTACAAGAAGAAGAAGAAGAAGAAGAAAAAAAAGAATAAATAGAAGTAGAAGAAGAAGACGACGAAGAAGAAGAAGAAGAACAAAATGAAGAAGAAGAAAAAGATAAAGAAGAAGAAGAAGAAGAAGAAGAAGAAGAGGTAGTAGTAGAAGAAGAAGAAGAAGAAGAAGAAGAAGATTACGAAGAAGAAGAAGAAGATGAAGAAGAAGAAGAAGAAGAAGAAGAGGATGAAGAAGAAGAAGTAGACGAACAAGAAGAAAAATAAGAAGAAAGAAGAAGAAGAAAAAGAAGAGGAAGAAATAGAAGAAGAATAATAACATGATGAAGAAGAAGAAGAAGAAAAAGTCGAAGAAGTAAAGAAGAAGAAGAGGAAGAAAAAGAAGAAGAATAAAAAAAATTGAATAAGAAGGAGAAGAAGAAAAAGTAGTAGTAGTAGATGAAGAATAAGATGGAGAAGTAGAAGAAGAAGAATACTAATAATGATACTAAGAATAAGAAGAAGGAGAAGATGAAGATGAAGAAGAAGAAGAAGAAGAAGAAGATGATGATGATGAAGAAGAAGAAGTAAAAGAAGAAGAAAAAGAAGAAGATGAAGATGAAGATGATGATGAAGAAGTAGAAGTAGGAAGAAGAAGAAGAAGAAAAGAAGAAGAACAAGAAGGAGAGGAAGAAGAAGAACAAAAAGGAGAAGAAGAACATGAAGAAAGGCTAGAAGAATAAGAAGAAAAGAAGTAGTAGAAGAAGAAGATGATGAAGAAGAAGTAGTAGAAGAAGAGGATGATGAACAAGAAAATGAAGAAGAAGCAGAAGAGGAAGAAGAAGAAGAAGAAGACGAAGAAGAAGAAGAAGTAGAAGAAGAAGAAGATGAAGAAGAAGAAGATGATGATGATGAAGAAGAAGAACGATAATAAGGAGAAGAAGGTAGAAGTAGAAGAAGAAGAAGTTGTATTAGTAGAAGAAGAAGAAGAAGAAGAAGAAGAATAAAAAGAGCAAGAAGAAGAAGGAGAATAAATTAGAGAAGAAAAAGTAAAAGAAGAAGAAAAAGAAGAAGAAAAAGAAGAAGAAGAACAATAGGAAGAAGAAGAAGAAAAAGAAGAATAAGAAGAAGAAGTAAGAGTTGAAGAAGAAGAAGAAGAAGCAAAAGAAGAAGATGAAGAAGAAGGAGAAGAAGGAGAAGGAGAAGGAGAAGGAGAAGAAGAAAAAGAAAAAGAAGAAGAAGATGAAAAAGAAGAAGTAGAAGAAGAATAACAATAAGAAGAAGAAGAAAATGATGACAAAGGAGAATGAGAAAGAGGGGAAGAGAATGAATAAGGAGAAGAAGAAGAAGATGAAGAAAAAGAAGAACAAGATGAAGAAGAAGAAGAAGAAGAAGAGGAAGAATAAGAGCAAGAAGAAGAAGGAGAATACAAAAATGAAGATGTAAAAGAAGAAGAAGAAGAAGATGAAGAAGAAGAAGAAGAGGTAGAAGAAGAAGAAAAATAAGAGGAAGAAGAAGAAGTAGTAATAGTGTAAGAAGTAGAAGAAGAATAAGAAGAAGAAGAAGAAGGAGAAGAAGAAGAAATAGAAGGAGAAGGAGAACATGAAGAAGAAGAAGAAAAAGAAGAAGAAGAAGAAAAAGAAGTAGAAGAAGAAAAAGGAGACAAAGAAGAAGTAGAAGAAGAAAAAGAAGAAGAAGAAGAAGAAGAATAAGTATAAGCAAGAGAGGAAGAAGAAAAAGAAGAAGAAGAAGACGAAGAAGTTGACGAAGAAGAAGATGACGAAGAAGCAAAAAAGAAGGAAGAAAAAGAAGAAGAAGTCGAAGAAGAAGATGCAGAAAAAGAAGAAGAAGAAGAAGAAGAAGTAGATGATGTAGAAGAACATGAA
>JAIUJO010003140.1:0-7500 GCA_023846275.1 Vanilla planifolia | reverse complement strand
AGAAGACAAAGAAGAAGAAGAAGAAGAAGAAGAAGAAGAAGAAGTAGAAGAAGAAGAAGAATAAAGAAGAAGAACAAGAAGACGAAGAAGAAGAAGAAGTAGAAGATGCGTAAGAAGAAGAAGAAGAAGAAGAAGAAGAAAAAGATGATAATGATGATGAAGAAGAACAAGAAGAAGAAGAAAAAGAAGAACTAAAATTAGATGAAGAAAAAAACCAAGAACTAGAAGAAGAAGAAGAAGAAGAAGAAGAAGAAGGAGAAGGAGAAGAAGAAGAAGAAGAAGAAGAAGTAAAAGAAGTAGAAGAGGAAAAGCAGAAGAAAAAGAAGAGCAAGAAGAGGACGACAAAGAAGAAGAAGAAGAGAAAGAAAATGTAGAAGAAGAATAAGAAGCGGAAGAAGGAGAAGAAGTACGAGCAGAAATTGAAGAAAAAGTAGAAGAAAAAGTAGAAGAAGAAGAGTATGAAGAAGAAGAAGAACAACAAGAAAAAGAAGAGGAATAAATAATTGAAAAAGAAGTTGAAGAAGAAGAAGAAAGAGTAGAAAAAGAAGAGGAAGAACAAGAAGAAAATGAAGAACAAGAAGAAGTAGTAGTAGTAGTTGTAGTAGAAGAAGAAGAAGAAGAAGGAGAAGAAGATTAAGAAGAATAAGAAGAAGGAGGAGGAGGAGATGAAGGAGGGTAATAAGAAGGAGAAGAAGGAGAAGACGGAGGAAAAGAAGGAGAAGATGGAGGAAAAGAAGGAGAAGAAAAGAAGAAGAAGAAGTATAAGAAGACGAAGAAGACGAAGAAGAAGAAGAAGAAGAAGAAGAAGAGAAGAAGAAGAAGAAGACAAAGAAGAGAAGAGAAAAGAAGAAGTAGAATGAGAAGAAGATGACGACTACAAAGAAGAAGAAGAATATGAAGAACATGAAGTAGAAGAAGGAAGAAGAAGAAGAAGAGCAAAAAGAAGAAGGAGAAGAAGAAGAAGAAGAAGAAAAAGAAGAAAAAGGAGAAGTAGAAACTGAAGAAGAAGAAGAAGGAGAAGAAAAAGAAGAAGAACAAGATGTAAAAGAAGAAGTAGAAGATGAAGAAGAAGAAGTAAAAGAAGAAGAAGAAGAAGAAGAAGAAGAAGAAGAAGTTAAGGAAGATAAAGAAGTTTAAGGGGAGGAAGAACATGAAAAAGAAGAATAAGAATAAGTAGAAGAAGAAGAAGAAGAAGTAGAAGAAGTAGAAGAAGAAGAAGAAGAAGAAGAATGTGTTGAAGAAGAAGATGAAGAAGAAGAGGAGGAGGAGAAGAACAAGAAGGAGAAGATGGAGAAGGAGAAGAATAAGAAGAAGAAGAAAAAGAAGAAGAAGAAGAAGAAGAAGAATAAGATGAAGAAGAAGAAGAAGAAGAGGAAGAAGTATAAGAAGAAGTAGAAGAAGAACAAGACAAAGGCGAAGAAGAAGAAGAAGAAGAAGAAGAAGAAGACAAAGAAGAAGAAGAAGAAGTAGAAGAAGAAGAAGGAGGAAGAAGAAGAAGAAGTTGAAGAAGAAGAAGGCAAAAAAGAAGAAGAAGAAGAGGAAGAAGAAGCAGACAAAGTTGAAGAAGAAGAGGAAGAAGAACAAGAAGAAGTAGAAGAAAAAGTTGAAAAAGAAGAAGAAAGAAGACGAAGAAGCAAAAGAAGAAGAAGTAAAAGAAGAAGAAGAAGAAGAAGAGAAGAAGAAGAAGCAGTAGAAGAAGAAGCAGAAGAAGAAGAAGAAGAAGAAGAAGAAGAAGAACAAGAAGAGGAAGAAGAAAAAGGAGAAGAAGGAGAAGGAGGAGTAACAGAAGAAGGAGAAGAAGAAGAAGGAGAAGGAGAAGGAGAAGACGAAGAAGAAGAAGAAGAAAAAGAAGAAGAAGAAGAAGAAAAAGAAGGAGAAGAAGAAGCATAAGAGGAAGAATGGGAAAAAGAAGAAGAAAAAGAACAAGGATAAGTAGAAGAGAAGACGAAGAAGAAGGAGAAGAAAGAGAAGACGAAGAAGAATTAGAAGAAGGAGAAGAAAGAGAAGAAGAAGGAGAAGGAGAAGAAGAAGAAGAAGAAGAAGGAGAAGAAGGAGAAGTAGGAGAAGAAAGAGAAGAGAAGAAGAAGAAGAAGAAGAAGTAGAAGAAGGAGAAGAAGAAGAAGAAGAAGAAGGAGACGAAGAAGAAGAAGAAGAAGAAGAAGAAGCAGATGAAGAAGAAGAAGAAGAAGAAAGAGTAGAAGAAGAAGAAGGAGGAGGAGAAGAAGAAGAAGAAGAAGAGGAAGGAGAAGAAGAAGAAGAAGAAGAAGAAGATATAGAAATGTTGTAGTAGTAGAAGAAGAAGAAAAAAAAGAAGTAGAAGAAGAAGAAGAAGAAGAGGAAGAAGAAGTAGAAGATGAAGAAGGAGAAGTAGAAGAACAAGAAGCAGAAGAAGAAGAAGAAGAAGAAGAAGATGAAGAAGAAGAAGAAGAAGAAGAAGATGGAAGAAGGAAGAAGAAGAACAAGAAGATGCAAAAGAAGAAGAGGACGAATTAGAAGTAGTAGAAGTAGTTTTAAAAGAAGAAGAAAAAGAAACAGAAGAAGAAGAAGAAGAAGAATAAGAAGAAGAAGAAGTTAAGGAAGATAAAGAAGTTGAAGGGGAGGAAGAACATGAAAAAGAAGAATAAGAATAAGTAGAAGAAGAAGAAGAAGAAGTAGAAGAAGAAGAAAAAGAAGAAGAAAGTGTTGAAGAAGAAGATGAAGAAGAAGAGGAGGAGGAGAAGAACAAGAAGGAGAAGATGGAGAAGGAGAAGAATAAGAAGAAGAAGAAAAAGAAGAAGAAGAAGAAGAAGAAGAATAAGATGAAGAAGAAGAAGAAGAAGAGGAAGAAGTATAAGAAGTAGAAGAAGAACAAGACGAAGGCGAAGAAGAAGAAGAAGAAGAAGAAGAAGAAGAAGAAGAAGAAGAAGACAAAGAAGAAGAAGAAGAAGTAGAAGAAGAAGAAGGAGGAAGAAGAAGAAGAAGTTGAAGAAGAAGGCAAAAAAGAAAAAGAAGAAGAGGAAGAAGAAGCAGACAAAGTTTAAGAAGAAGAGAAGAAGAACAAGAAGAAGTAGAGAAAAAGTTGAAGAAGAAGAAGAAGAAGACGAAGAAGCAAAAGAAGAAGAAGTAAAAGAAGAAGAAGAAGAAGAAGAGAAGAAGAAGAAGCAGTAGAAGAAGAAGCAGAAGAAGAAGAAGAAGAAGAAGAAGAAGAGGAAGAAGAAAAAGGAGAAGGAGAAGGAGGAGTAACAGAAGAAGGAGAAGAAGAAGAAGGAGAAGGAGAAGGAGAAGACGAGAAGAAGAAGAAGAAGAAGAAGAAGAAGAAGAAGAAAAAGAAGGAGAAGAAGAAGCATAAGAGGAAGAATGGGAAAGAGAAGAAGAAAAAGAACAAGAAGAAGTAGAAGGAGAAGACGAAGAAGAATTAGAAGAAGGAGAAGAAGGAGAAGAAGAAGGTGAAGGAGAACAAGAAGAAGAAGAAGAAGGAGAAGAAGGAGAAGTAGGAGAAGAAAGAGAAGAAGAAGAAGAAGAAGAAGAAGTAGAAGAAGGAGAAGAAGAAGAAGAAGAAGAAGAAGGAGACGAAGAAGAAAAAGAAGAAGAAGAAGAAGCAGATGAAGAAGAAGATGAAGAAGAAATAGTAAAAGAAGAAGGAGGAGAAGAAGAAGAAGAAGAAGAAGAGGAAGGAGAAGAAGAAGAAGAAGAAGAAGAAGAAGAAGAAGATATAGAGATGTTGTAGTAGTAGAAGAAGAAGAAAAAAAAGAAGTAGATGAAGAAGAAGAAGAAGAGGAAGAAGAAGTAGAAGATGAAGAAGGAGAAGTAAAAGAACAAGAAGCAGAAGAAGAAGAAGAAGAAGAAGAAGAAGATGAAGAAGAAGAAGAAGAAGAAGAAGATGGAAGAAGGAAAAAGAAGAACAAGAGGATGCAAAAGAAGAAGAGGACAAATTAGAAGTAGTAGAAGTAGTTTTAAAAGAAGAAGAAAAAGAAACAGAAGAAGAAGAAGAAGAAGAATAAGAATAAGAAGAAGAAGAAGATAACATAGAATTAGGAGAAGAAGAAGAAGTAGAATTAGAAGAAGGAGAATGAGAAGGAGTAGAAGAATAAGAAAAAGAAGAAGAAGATGATGATGATGATGATGATGGTGAAGAAGATAAAGAAGAAGGAAGAAGAAGAGGAAGAAGACAAAGCGAAAGATGAAGAAGAAGAAGAAGTCGAAGGAAAAATAGAAGGAGAAGAAGTAGATGAAAAAGTAGAAGAAGAAGAGTATGAAGAAGAAGAAGAACAAGAAAAAGAAAAGGAATAAATAATTGAAAAAGAAGTAGAAGAAGAAGGAGTAGAAAAAGAAGAGGAAGAACAAGAAGAAAATGAAGAAGAAGAAGAAGTAGTAGTAGTTGTAGAAGAAGAAGAAGAAGAAGAAGAGGAAGAAGAAGAAGAAGAAGAAGAAGAAGTTAAGGAATATAAAGAAGTTGAAGGAGAGGAAGAACATGAAGAAGAAGAATAAGAATAAGTAGAAGAAGAAGAAGAGTAGAAGAATAAGAAAAAGAAAAAGAAGAAGAAGAAGAAGAAGAAGAAGATGATTATGATGATGATGATGATGATGATGAAGATAAAGAAGAAGAAGGAAGAAGAAGAGGAAGAAGACAAAGCGAAAGATGAAGAAGAAGAAGAAGAAGTCGAAGTAAAAAAAAAAGGAGAAGAAGTAGAAAGAAAAAGTAGAAGAAGAAGAGTATGAAGAAGAAGAAGAACAAGAAAAAGAAATGGAATAAATAATTGAAAAAGAAGTAGAAGAAGGAGTAGAAAAAGAAGAGGAAGAACAAGAAGAAATTGAAGAAGAAGAAGAAGTAGTAGTAGTTGTAATAGAAGAAGAAGAAGAAGAAGAAGATGAAGAAGAAGATGAGGAAGAAGGAGAAGAAGAAGGAGGGGGAGATGAAGGAGGGTAATAAGAAGGAGAAGAAGGAGAAGACGAAGAAAAGGAAGGAGAAGAAAAGAAGAAGAAGATGTATAAGAAGACGAAGAAGACGAAGACGAAGAAGAAGTAGAAGAAGAAGAAGAAGAGAAGAAGAAGAAGAAGATGAAGAAGAAGAAGAAGAAGAAGAAGGAGAAGAAGACGATGATGACGAAGAAGAGAAGAGCAAAAAGAAGTAGGAGAAGAAGAAGAAGAAGAAGAAAAAGAAGAAGAAGGAGAAGAAGCTGAAGAAGAAGAAGAAGAAGAAGAAGAAAAAGAAGATGAAGAACAAGAAGTAAAAGAAGAAGAAGAAGAAGAAGAAGAAGAAAAAGAAGTCGTAGTAGTAGAAGAAGAAGAAGAAGAAGAAAAAGAAGATGAAGAAGTAAATGAAGATAAAAAAGTTGAAGGAGAAGAAGAACATGAACAAGAAGAATAAGAATTAGTATTAGAAGAAGAAGTAGAAGAAGAAGAAGAAGGTGATTAAGAAGAAGAAGAAGAAGAAGAAGAGGAAGAAGTATAAGAAGAAGAAGAAGAAGGCAAGAAGAAGAAGAAGAAGACGAAGAAAAAGACAAAGAAGAAGAAGAAGTAGAAGAAGAAGGAAGAAGAAGAAGATGAAGAAGAAAAATATCGAGAAAAAGAAGAAGAACAAGACGAAGAAGAAGCAGACGAAGTTGAAGAAGAAGAGGAAGAAGAACAAGAAGAAGAAGAAGTGAAAGATGAAGAAGAAGAAGAAGAAGAAGAAGAAGCAGAAGAAGAAGGAGAAGAAGAAGAAGAAGAAGAAGAAGAAGAACAAGAAGCAGAAGAAGAAGAAGTAGAAGAAGAAGAAGGAGAAGAAGAAGAAGAAGAAGAAGAAGAAGAAGGAGAAGAAGAAGGAGAAGGAGAATGAGAAGAAGGAGAAGAAGAAGGAGGAGTAGGAGAAGAAGGAGAAGAAGAAGAAGGAGAAGGAGAAGAAAAAGAAGAAGAAGAACAAGAAGAAGAAGAAGAAGAAGTAGAAGAAGAAGAAGGTGAAGAAGAAGAAGAAAAAGAAGAAGAAGGAGAAGAAGAAGGAGAAGGAGAAGGAGTAGGAGAAGAAGAAGAAGAAGAAGAAGGAGAAGGAGAAGGAGAAGGAGAAGGAGAAGAAGAAGAAGAAGAAGAAGAAGAAGAAGATGAGAAGAAGCATAGGAGGAAGAAGGGGAAAGATTAGAAGAAGAAGAAGAAGGAGAAGAAGGAGAAGACGAAGAAGAAGGAGAAGAAGGAGAAGAAGGAGAAGGTGAAGAAGAAGGAGAAGAAGATGAAGAAGGAAAAGAAGGAGAAGAAGGAGAAGAAGAAGAAGAAAAAGAAGAAAGAGACGTAGAAGAAGAAGAAGAAGAAGAAGAAGAAGAAGAGGGGAAGAAGAAGAAGAAGAAGAAGAAGAAGAAGAAGAAGAAGAAGGAGAAGAAGAAGAAGAAGGAGGAGGAGAAAAAGAAGAAGAAGAAGAAGAATAAGAAGAAGAAGATGAAGATATAGAGATGTAGTGGTAGTAGAAGAAGAAGAAGAAAAAAGAAGAAGTAGAAGAAGAAGAAGAAGTGGAAGAAGAAGAAGATGATGAAGAAGGAGAAGAAGAAGTAGAAGAAGCAGAAGTAGTAGAAGAAGAAGAAGAAGAAGAAGATGGAAGAAGAAGAAGAACAAGATGCAAAAGAAGAAGATAACGAATTAGAAGTTTTAGAAGCAGTTAGAAGAAGAAGAAGAGAAAGAAATAGAAGAAGAAGAAGAAGAATAAGAAGAAGGAGAAGAAGACGAAGATAACGTAGAAGAAGGAGGAGAAGAAGAAGAAGTAGAATTAGAAGAAGGAGAACGAGAAGGAGAAGAAGAATAAGAAAAAGAAGAAGAAGAAGAAGAAGAAGATGATGATGATGATGATGATGATGAAGAAGAAGATAAAGAAGAAAAAGAATATGATGATGATAATGGAGAAGAAGCAGGAAAAGAATAGGAGGAAGAAGAAGTAATAGTAGCAGTAGTAGAAGAGGAAGAAGAAGAACAAGAAGAACAAAAAGAACAAGAGAATGAAGAAGAAGAAGAACAAATTAAAGAAGAAGAAGAAGAAGAAGAATAAGAAGAAGAAGAAGGAGGAAAAGAGTTAGAAGAAGAAGAAGAAGTTGATGAAGAAGAAGAAGAAGAAAAAAGAAGAAGAAAAAGCAGAAGAAAGAAGAAGAAGAAGAAGTTGAAAGAGAAGAAGGTGAAGGAGAAGAGAAGAAGACGTAGAAGAAGAGGAAGAATAAGAAGAAGTACAAGATGTAGAAGACGAAAGAAGATGAAGAAGATGAAGTAGTAAAGAAATGGAAGAAGAAGAAGAAGAAGTAGAAAGAAAAGAAGAAGAAGATGAAGAAGAAGAAGAAGAAAAGAAGAAATAAATAATAGAAGAATAAGAAGACAAAGAAGAGGAAGAAGGAGGAAGGAGAGAGGAGAAGAGAAGAAGAAGAAGAAGAAGAAGAAGAAGAAGAGAAGAAGAAGAAGATGTAGAAGAAGTGAAGAAGAGAAGAAGGGGAGGATGAGGAGAGAGAAGAAGAAGAGAGAGATGATGAAGAAGAGGAAGAGGAGAAGAGAAGGAAGAAGAGAAGAAGAAGAACA